>RJWJ010019932.1:0-29850 GCA_004363605.1 Indri indri | reverse complement strand
TGAGCTAGGCTGATGCCACGGCACTCGCCCCAGGCAAGAGAGTGAGACTCTGTCTCAAAAAAAAAAAAAAAAAAAATCAAAACAAAACTTCATTTTGAGACCAACAAACATTAGCCACTTCTAAACTACAATAGCTTATAAAAACTGAAAACTCTTGGTCTAATTTTGGAATAAGAAAAAATTAATTGAATAATGAGCAACGCCATGTAGCACCCTTTTTTTCCTATGACAAGCTCTAGTAAACTGAGTTCTGCTGCAACCGCTCTTGCTCAGAACCATAAATAAATTTTAAAGAAAAAGTGAGGTGTTGGCTGGGCGCGGTGGCTCACACCTGTAATCCCAGCACTCTGGGAGGCCAAGGCGGGCGGATTGTTTGAGCTCAGGAGTTCGAAACCAGCCTAAGCAAGAGCGAGACCCCGTCTCTACCAAAAATAGAAAGAAATTAATCGGACAACTAAAAATATATAGAAAAAATTAGCCGGGCATGGTGGCGCATGCCTGTAGTCCCAGCTACTCGGGAGGCTGAGGCAGAAGGATCACTTGAGCCCAGGAGTTTGAAGTTGCTGTGAGCTAGGCTGATGCCACGGCACTCTAGCCCGGGCAAAAGAGTGAGACTCTGTCTCAAAAAAAAAAAAGAGAAAAAGTGAGGTGTCTTTTAAACTTTCCTTAAAGGGAACATTAATTTATACAGCAGAACTAATAGCATAAAATGCTGGTTTTACAAGGATGACATTAGCATTTAAAGATTCTGACTTAACAAAATTTACTATTTATCATGGGCTAGTCTTCTGAGAATTTTAGTGAAATCAAGCTATCATTTAGATTGTTTTAGCTCCTTACCTCTGGATATAATAGATTTAATAATAATTTTAATCAATGGATTTCATTAAGTTCAAATGGTCAACTTAGAGACGAGGGATGATACATCAGGACATTTTTATTGTGGTAAAACATACATAAAATTTACCATTTTAATCATGCTTAAGTGTCGGGTCCTTAACATCAATCACATTTAAGCGTACAGTACTTGAACATTAAGTACATTCACATTGCTGTGCGGTCATCACCACCATCCATCCACCTCCTGAACTTTCTCATCTTTCCCAATGGAAACACTCTATACCCATTAAATCCCCCGCCCCCGCACAAGGCAATTCTTTTTTTTCCCTGAGTTTGACTACTCAGTGTACCTCATATAAGTGAAATCATACAGTATTTTTCCTTTTGTGTTTGGTTTATTTCACTTAGCCATGTTTTCAAGGTTCATCTGCTGCAGGACGTGTCAGAATTTCCTTCCCTTTAAAAAGTGAATAATATCCCATTGCATGTATATACCACATTTTGTTTATCTATCCATTCATGGATTGACGTGTAGGTTGTTTCCACCTTTTGGCTATTACGTATAATAATTTTTATTATATAACTAATGAAACTGTGGCTATAAAAAGATTACGAACAGTTCCAAAAATATTAGTATAGAATGATTAGAAAGATTCAGTAATCTATAAACAAATGAATAAAATTTTAGCAAAATTCTTTTTTTTTAAAGGCCCAGTCAGAGGCTGCCGTGGTGCAGCCCGGGTTGGGGCAGCAAAATTCTTCTATTTTGTATCAACTGGGCTTAAAATTAATAGAAATGTAAATACAAAATACTGAAAATTACAGAAGACAACCGATTACAAAGCAGGCTACAAATGAAGAAATAAAGCTATAATAAAGAAATGGACTTTTACATATTACTCATAAGACAATGTAGTTATATTATCAACAGCTATTCTAAGGGCTATTCTTCATGCTCTTCCTGGGAAGAAACAGTTATTATATGAACATACTATCATTAAACACAAGACAGGCAACCAATGTCTCCTCACACATTAAAGTGGCTTTCCACTTGCAAATTACTGCTTAACAGCTACATGGATTAAAAAAAAAAAATGGAAACGGTATAGAATCAAGATCAAATGAACAATCGTGATTAGGCTCAATTTAGGTTGAGAACCAGAAACAGCCCTCTCAAGTCTACAGTTATAAGGTGCACAGCAAAGCAAAGGTTATCATGAACTGATCACTTATAAAATGACTCTACATTCAAACAATGTACTTTTGTTTCCTCTTACACAAAACAGGGATAATAAGAGTACTTGAACCACTGTTATGAGGAATAAATGAAACGACACAGAAAAAGCTCAAACCACTTAGTAACAAGTAATAAGTGTTACAATTATTATTACATCCCAATTAAATACAAGCTATTATTTACACCTATCCTAGAAACCTATTTGTTGGTCAATCTCCTCACTCAAATGCTGTAGATGCAATTTGACAATACAATGCAAACCAATTGTAAAATGAAAACTAATCTCATGAAGATACAAAATTTCATTATGCTAATGAAAGTGCTATTTAAAAATTATGACATGGTGCAAATTAACAACTGAAGTAGTAAGGATGATGAGGAGGGAACTTCGAAATATAATTTGAATGCCCAGCTGGTGCTAACTTCATTTACCAATACATCTCCCCAGAAATCCTATGACAGAGCACCCTTGAGCATTCAGTTCTCCTGGCTTCATCTACTGGCAGACAAAACCCTTTCTTCTCACCTAGAAAATTTTTGCCCACCCTCCTTAGAGTCTCAGTTCAAATGTTACTTTCTGTAGCCTTTCCCACCCTCCCCAGGCAAAACTCTCTGTCCCTCCACAGCCCCAAAGCACTAGGTGACAGTGCCAGTAGAGCAATCCTCACACTACATTACATAAGTTCCACGAGCACGTCTCTCCCGCTAGACTCTTAAGTGCCTGGCACAGCCTATGACATTGAACACACACAAGATATTTGACAAACTGAATTGCTTCCTAGAATTTTAGGACTGAGAGGGGCCAAAGAAGCCAGCGTTTGTTTTCGGATGCAAAAATGAGACTCAAGACTGAGTGACTTGCCCAAATCACAAAGACTGGGGCTGTGAAAGGACTGACACTGAAGTTTCCTCTCCCAATAAAACTCGTGAGGACAGAACTGTGTGTCTGGCTCGTTGCTTCCACCTCAGCAAAGGGCTGAAGTGTGTGGTGGACTCTCAAGTGTTTTCCATTACAAAATACTATAAATGTCAATCCATAAATGTTGAGAAACACACAAATCCTAAAGTCAAATTTTATACCGGTCTTATACCAATTCCCAATTGTAAAAATTCTGAGAAATTAGCAAAATTATCTTGTATGACAACAAATTATATGAAAGTAGTGTATGTCAAACATTTAATCTTTTCTGACATTAACACATTTAAAGTGAAATCTGTTTCCATGCCTATGGGTTTACAGAAGCCTGTCTACATAAAGTGAATAAGGCAGCTAAAACTGACACACAGCATACCAACATTCAAAAACATTATTCATACAATGCAGACAATGTCAAATGCCAATAAAGAGCAAGTGATAACTTGCCTCTGTGGGAACTAGACAAGGATTCACATTTTGAGGAAGTTCAAGTTTACCGGCCAAAAGCCACACCACGATTTGCTGCCATTACGGAGAGAACCTAAGGAGGATGACTACTTCCACCAAGTAAAATACTTGGACTTCATCAATGGGACAAGAGAACCAGGATGCCCAACGAACAAACACTAAAGAGCAATCAGTCTCCTTTCCGACTGTCAGGATTAGTAGAAGACAGCATGAGTCCTTCCAGGAAATTCACGTAAGCAGGTCCCTAGAATTCTCCGACAAACACTGCAGCCGAAGGGGGCTATGACGCCAAGAAGGGCCAGGAAACCGTACAGACCCTCCAGCAGGGCGTGGGGCCGGCCCAGCACAACTAGGCACAAAGATGTTAACCCAACATCTGGGAGGATACCGGCGCCACCACGGAGCCGCAGGCCCTCGGCATGCCCCTAACCGGGCCGGACGATCAGATCTAGGGCTCGGGCTCCCCTCATGGCGGGGAGGTGGCTGATTCCATGAGAGGCGGCCACAGGCCTGCACGGACCCCCAGAGCCTACAGACCTAGTCACCCCTACAGAGAGGCCGCTCCACCTCAGACAAACAGCCGCAGCCAGGAGCCACCGCCCACCGCAGCCCGGCTCAGCCGCCTGCGGCCTTCCTCGGCCTGTCCCCCACCTCACAGGCCAAGCCGGGCTGGTGTTAGCCCCAGTCAGGCTGCAGGGCCTCTACTCCGCCCGAAGGGCTCCAGGACGGCGGGAGAGAGCAGCGGCTGCCAGAAGGGTCCGCCCGGGGCCCGCCGCCCCCTCATCACTCACCATGGCGATTCCCCAGAGCCTGCAGCAAGCAGCACCCACCCCGCGAGGAGCCTCCCGCGGTCATGTGACGTTGCCCCTCCAAGCCCCGCCCTCTATAGCCCCGCCTTCAGGCCCTGCAGGAGGCTCCTCGATTGGCCTACTTCTAGGAACGCAAGTCTCGCGTGCTTATTGGCCCTTGACACTTCACGCTAGACTGACGGACGAGGGAACCAGCCAATCTCTCCACAGTGTGTTAGAGTGGCCAGGGCGGGGCGGAGTAGGGGAGGGATCGTTCGGAGTAAGGCTGGAGACAGCAGGAGGGAAAGACGCTGTGTGATGAGTTTGTTAAGAAGGAAGGAATAGGCGGGGGAACCGCCGATTCACGTTCACTATATCCGCCTTGGAAAATGCACTCACGGTACGCACGCGCAAAATGAAGACCAGGATTGGCTTGTAGAACGGTCTTAACATCTCGTCCCAACCAATCCAGATGCTCCAGGGTTGGGAGCTGGCTGTTACTGGCCGGCGCTGAGTCTGCGCGCGCATTTCGCCTCACCGCGGCCGTCCCGAGGTAGTTCGCGTGTCTGCCATGGGGTCCGGGCTGATCGGGCACCTGGCCCCGCGCCTGGGCCTCGCCGAGCCTGGCGTGCTGAGGTGAGTCCAGGCACCCACGCTGCCGGCGGGGCCCCTGCCCCACGACCCTGGCCCTCCGACGAGGCCCACGCCCTTCCCGGGCAACGGGCGGTGCTGGAGCCCCAGGGAGCGCCGGGGCCGCGCGGGGTGTGTAGGCTCTTCTCTAAGGAAAACTTCCCGGCCGTGGGCTTCCCTGAGAGGGCGAGGAGGAGCGATCGTAGACGGCCCTGGGAACTGCCGGCTTGGTGGGAGCTAGCGCAGTGGTAGGTAGGAAAAGGAACGAGTCGGGGAGAACGTCCGTCGTTCCGCAGACTTTCAGTGAGGGCCCTGCGGAGGTCACGGTCTGTAATGGCGAGAACCGTGAAGAACGTTCCACAGGGTGACGTGCTGGGGCGACTGGGGTGCGCGGCGGGGCGCGGCGCGGCCGGGCGCGGCGCGGCCTGGTGGCTACCTTTTACAAAAATTCAGAAAAGGGCTCAGAGGAGGTGCCGTTCGTGCGGACACTAGGCCGATACAAGGTGCCAGGCGTGGGAAGATGTGAGAGTGGCGCGAGCAGAGACAACAGCCTGTGCAGAAGCCTTGAGATGGGGAGGATCTTTGCGTGACCCGCGGTTCGAGGTAAAGCCATTGTAGTTAACGGGTGGAGAGCGGGACCAGGCTCAGTGCCTCAGCAGTCGGTTAGGGAGGGAAGGGAAGGAAAAGAACACTTCTTTGAAGATTTGAAGATGGACCTCCTCGACTGTAATCATTTAGAACAGCGGTTCTCAAAGTGTGGTTCCTGGACCAGCAGCAGCAGTGTCTTGGTACTTGTTAGAAATACAAATTCCTGGGCCCCATCCCAGGCCTACTGTTCAGAAACTGGAGATGGGACATGGCAATCTGTTTCCACCAGCTGGTGGTTGATTGTCCTGTACACTAAAGTTTGAGAACCACTGCTTTAAAGGAAGTGGGGGACGGGGAACCCTGGTCTAACCTGCCTGCCTCTGTGATAGTTGATGTTTGTTCTAGTAATGGAAGGAGCAAAGAAGGGATTTTTTTTTTTCCTGGAACTTACTTTTGCCTGAAAACACTTGAGCACAGTGACGTCTGGAGTCAGGGTGCTGGTTCTGTCTTTTAGAGCTTCCCCTCCCCAAAAAATGTGAGCTTCATTCCCAGACCCAAATAAACTTGCACAGTAGTTAGGTACATTATGAAGTCCACCAGGCTGTATTCATTGTTTACCAAAGTGTTGGGCAAACTTCCGAATAAGAGTCTTAGTGAATACTTTGCCCTTTTAACCAGGAAAGCAGAGGAGTACTTGCGACTGTCTCAGGTGAAATGTACTGGCCTGTCTGCACACACCACAGAAACCAGCAATGCAGTCATGTGCCTGGACCTTGCAGCTTCCTGTATGAAGTGCCCCTTGGACAGGGTAAGTAGGTCCCACTGAATGTCTGAGTAATCTGTTGCAACATTAGTTAACCATTACATTTAAATTTTTGGTTGGACTAGATCCCAGTCAAAACTCTTGTTTTAGAATTTTCCTGGCTGTTCTCATGTTATTCTGGATAGACTTTAGAATCATTTTGTTGAGTTGGAAAAAATTTTTTTTGCAATATTTTCTTTACTCTTCACTGTCTGGTTTCTCCGACCACCTCTTTCTTTACTAGAGTTCATCTTCTACGCTGCTGCTAACATTATCTTCCTAAAGCATGTACTTTAAAACCTTTGTTTTTCTTCCATTATCACAGTGATTGAGAGAACAAGCTTTGGAATCAGGAAGAGTCACATGTTGGGACCAAATCTCAACACCATTTACTAGTTCTAAACCTCCAGTTTCCTCATCCGTAAATTGGGGATAAAAATACCCATTTCACTGGATTTTTTGTGAAGATTATACAATGTATGTAACACACTTAACACAGTACCTATGTCATAACAATAAACTCATGAAATGGTAGTATTAAAAACAATGCTGTGTTGGCTTCCCATTATCATCAAACTCTCCAGCCTATGTTGAACCCTGACCTCAAACTACAGAATTCACTTAACAGACTGTGTACTTTAGTCACTAGCGGCTTTGTAAATACAATACCGTTTTTTCCTGTAGTGCTCTTCTGGCAAGCTCCTATTTGTCTTATGCGACCCTACCTTTCTTTTATATCCTTTCTGAAGTTTCCTTGACTCTCCCAAAAAGAGTTGGTTCCCCACAGTTGTTTTTTTTTTTTTTTGAGACGGAGTCTCACTCTCTTGCCCGGGCTAGAGTGCTGTGGCGTCAGCCTAGCTCACAGCAACCTCGAACTCCTGGGCTCGAGCAATCCTACTGTCTCAGCCTCCCGAGTAGCTGGGACTACAGGCATGTGCCACCATGCCCGGCTAATTTTTTCTATATATATTTTTAGCTGTCCAGTTAATTTCTTTCTATTTTTGGTAGAGACGGGGTCTCGCTCTTGCTCAGGCTGGTCTCGAACTCCTGAGCTCAGAACTATCCGCCCGCCTCGGCCTCCCAGAGTGCTAGGATTACAGGCGTGAGCCACCGCGCCCGGCCATCCCCACAGTTGTTGATCCTCCTGCTTCTTTCCTGGTTTCCCTTCTCTCCCTTTCCCTCTTCCACACACATACCCTCCCCACGCCATTCCCACTACTGTTTCCTTCCTTTTCTCAATAAATTGCACATTGGCACCTTTGTTGAAATACAAGTAACCATATAGGTGTCTCCTACCATTTTTTATTCACAGCTTGGCTACATTAACACTATGTAATAATTTTAAATTATCTGTATATATGCATGACTGCCTTTCTATAATATTAGCTCCTTGAAAGCAGTACTTACTCTGGCTGACATGATTATTACTTTTTGACTAAATGAAGGTAAATCTTTAGGTAGAGTGACTTGCCACGGAACCGATTAATTTTGAAAACTTGATACCACTTGTTAAAACAAGTGTTTAAGGGTACCAATATATAAAACTTATGATTTTTACAATGTTGTGTGTTTCTTTTCAAAGGCTTATTTAATTAAACTTTCTGGTTTGAACAAGAAGACATATCAGAGCTGTCTTAAATCTTTTGAGTGTTTACTGGGCCTGGATTCAAATATTGGAATAAGAGACCTCGCTGTACAGTTTAGCTGTACAGAAGCAGTGAACGTGGCTTCAAAGTTACTGCAAAGGTATGGGGCATAAAGAACCGTAATTGAAAATTTATACTATAAAGCAAAACTATCCATGATTCTATTCTGGTTAATTCTCAGTCTTAAAAAAATAACTAATAGGCCAAAGTGACACAGCATGTCTCATGCGTTTTAAAAATGTTCTAAGTTCTGATTTACATTTTCAGTCCCTTTTGAAATACTTTCTAACAAAGAATTCTGCAAACACTGTTCCCCCTTAGCTACGAGTCCAGTCTTCCCCAGACACAGCAAGTAGATCTTGACTTATCCAGACCACTTTTCACCACTGCTGCACTACTTTCAGCATGCAAGTAAGTGTTCCTTTTAACATTCAGAAAAGTCCCCAATTTATAGGTGCATTTTTCATTTTCAAAGAATACTTATAATTTAGTTGATTTCAATTCAGAGCATATTTTCCCCTATAAATAACATTGGGAATAGTGGCCAAGTTCCCCATTTATCCCATAATGTAGTTGACAACTTGGAACTAGTGTTGCCAGAAGTCCACTTGCCAAGTGGCATAAGCTGGTATTCTGATTTCAGAGTCTGCCTTTTATATAAGTGATGAAATCTGTCATTGAAACAGTGTTCATGTGTGATTTCCTGGTCTTTTTTTTTTTTTTCTTTTAAGTACTGACTGCAACTGTTCTTCAAGTAATTTATAAAACATTTCAGTGATAAATTGTTACATCTGAATCGTAAAATTGTGGGTTATGTATGTATATACTGAAATGTTACCCTGGAAACGTCAGTAATTGTTGATGTCTTTGTCTAAAGTTGTCTTATTTTATCTTGCTGGAAAACTCCTTAGAAAACAAAGTGTAGTGGGCCCTTAAATAATAGGTTTCTCACTACCTAGCCTAATTTTGGTATGCTTGACTTTATCAGCTACATACCTGGGAGTGATTAATTGACATCTGTAGAAAATGTCCCTTTAATTCAATAAAAATATGTGTATATAGAGGGAGTATGGCTGTTAGTGTAGAAAACAGAACAGTCAAATAATCCCACTTTTGAAACCGTACTACACTGAGTAAAGAAAGGTCTGAACAGGTCTGTTATCCAGAATAAAAAGTTTGTTTTGTGTTTTTTATTAGCTGTTGCTGTGTTACTAGTAGGGTTTTTTGTTTGTTTGTTTGTTTCAGGATGAGGGGGAGTATGGCATTCCTGTAGCATAAATGCAAATGTCATGGGTTAAAATGAGTTGCACACTTAAAAATGCTATGATTGTCATTCAGCAAATTAATAACATTCGAGATTTACTAAAAAGAGTTCTAAAAGGCATGAAGCACTACAGCAAATGTCTTTTATGTGTCCCTTTTGTTACAGAACAAATTCCAAGCTCTTTGTCCAATAAACAAAGAGCTTCAAAAGGCAAATTTACTTGGTTATAGTTAATGACATGTTTGGAATAAAGGAAAAACTAGACAGTTGGGGGTTCATACTAAAGCATGGGCAAACAAGAAATAAATTGATAATCTGGTTGGCCAGAGAGGAAAACTACTGGTCTTAAGGAAAGCAACTTATGAAATTCTTTTGTAGGATTCTAAAGCTGAAAGTGGATAAAAACAAAATGGTAGCCACATCTGGTGTTAAAAAAGCCATATTTGATCGACTGTGTAAACAATTAGAGAAGATTGGGCAGCAGATTGACAGTGAGTATTCTGTAGTTCAAGAATGTGTCATTTTAAAATGTAGGCTTGCTGGTAAAAGTCAAATATTTTTAAACTTGCAAACTGGTTGCTTCCTAAATTCTATATTTCATGCGGACCAGATACGTTTTTAGTGAGAAAATTGGGTTTTATACTAATATTTTTCAAGTGAGTCTGACAAGAGAGGCCAAAGAAAAGAGAAGACCAAAATCTTTTGCCTTCTTATCCTGATATTTGGTCAGTCAAGGTTCTAATTTTTATTTGTGATCCAAAATATGCCCAAATACTGAAATTGAGAATAGGAGGAAATTAACCTTGATAATACTTTTTTCCTTAAAGGAGAACCTGGAGATTCAGATACTCCACCACAGAAAAAAAAGAAGACAGTGATCGAACCCCCATCAAAGGGTAAGTTTTACTAACTCTGTACTGACATTGAAATTAGTGCATTATGGAGTCTGGCGAGGGCTAAATGAGATCATACTATTAAAGTGCTTGGTTCACTGCCTATCAAGCATGCGATAAGTGCTTGATAAATGTTAGCTATTATTAGAAGTCTTGGAATGTTTGGAATATAAGGAAGAGAAAAAGGTGATAGTTAAGCTGCATGCAGTGGCATGAGCTTGTAGTCCTAGCTACTTGGGAAGTTTAGATAGGAGGATTGCTTAAGCCCGGGAGGAGTTCATGTCTAGCCCGAACAACATAGCAAGACCCCATCTCTTCAAAAAAAGTGATAGCTGCTGTTTCTACATTTCATTTCAGTATTTTATTTCCTATTACATTAATTAAAGTAGATACTTTAAACAAGTTTGCTTTTTTCTTATTTTGTTACTAAACATAAGAATTTTGAAATTATGTTTGATAATTTTCTCTCATAGAAATAGAGAAAGTAATAGAGATCCCACATAAACCGCAGAAAGATGAAGATCCAACACAGGATTATGAAGAATGGAAAAGAAAAATTTTGGAAAATGCTCAAAAGGCTCCAGCAGAGTGATTTCAGCTTCCAGACTGGCATGTGATGCAAACTGAAGTACAGTGCCACCTCCAGGAAGATTTGAGGGCTTTGGAATTTTGTTTGAACTTTTATAACAAGGATCCTAAGACTGTTGCCTCCATAGCAAAGAAGGCAGCGCTGGGCAGTGGGCTGGCCCCTGACATGGGCAACATTAGATCAACTACAGTGCCTCATTGGAATAGCCTCAGGTGCTCCTACAAAATGGAATTGGAGCCATTTTGCTTGCTTCGTTTTAGGTGAGTGGCAGCCTCCTGTCCTATCCGGAATATAAAATTCAGGCTGAGTGGAACCTTGCAGATTTACTTAAGTTTTTGTGTAAGTGTTTTGGTTTGACTAAATCAATATATTATACAACCTAAGTTAATAAATGTTATTTTTATATGCATTCAAGTCGCACTTGTCATCAGGTTGGGAGAATCTTTGTTATGCTAAAAGATATGTCTACTCTAGCAGGGAAAAAGGCACACTGCTCACCAGAGCACAGACTTGAATCAGACTTCCTGGGTTTAAAGCCCTGCTCAGCTTCTTAACACCTGTGAAACATTGAGCAAATTAATTAGCTTCTTTATGCCTCATCTATAAAGTGGAAATAAAAATGATATTACCTCATAGTATAATTCGAAGGAGTATCTGAGCCAATACATGTAAAGCATTTAGCACAGTACCTGCTATGAGTATTTAGTAAATATTAGAATGTAGAGAAAATCTCACATATAGAGGTTTCACATAAAGCATTAGCACCTTATTCTAAAATTAAGCAATACATGAAGGTTTATTTTCTTTACACCTACATACTGAAAAATGTAACCTTAGTGTAAATACTGCTTATTTTAAAACCATGGGAAAGGACCTTCATGGAAGGTAAGAAGTTGCTAAGGGCATTATGCCAAACATAATTTTAAGTAAAATTAAGAATACATGATCTTATTAAATATTTCCATGATGAAGTGATTATATCTAAGTTTTTAAAAATGTATTCGGAATGGCATCAATAATAATAGTGATTGTCTTTTATCAGCTACGAGTAAGGCATAATACCTGTTGCACAGACCTAGAACAATTAAAGGTGGTTTTCTTCTGTACTCTGCCCTTTTTGATTGTAGAAATTTAGCAGACTCAGGCTAAAGAAATACCACAATGAAATGACCCCAACATAAGCATAATGTCTGGCAAAGCCTGTGGGTGTTCGGGCATGAACAAGACCTTTGGAACCCCACACACAGGATTGAAATTCTGGCTTTGCCACTTCTCCCCTAAAAAAAGCTCAAAACCTTACTGAACCTCAGTTTTCTCATTTGTAAAATAGAAAAGCCAGGTGTGGTGGCACATGACTAGTCCCAGCTGCTCTGGAGGCTAAGGCAGGAGGATCACTTGAGCCCAGGAGTTCGAGGTTGCAGTGAGCTACGATTGCACCTGGTAATAGCCAGTACACTCTAGCCTGGGCAACACAGCAAGGCCTGGTCAATCAATCAAAAATAATAATATGTAAATAAATATAAATAAATAATCTGGTGAGGATTAAAGGTCATATTGTATTTGTAAAGTGCGTAGCACTTAGAAGGCATTCATTAAGTAGTAGCTTTTGTTACTTTGGTCTAAAATGGATAAGTGAATCTTCCTCATTTATTTTAAGAAGGTATGTAATTTATTTGGTGCCAAGATTTAGATTTCTAGCTCTGAGTCAAAAACAATGTACTCATCACCATGTAAAATTAAGCACATTTACTTTTTTTAATTGTAAAATATACATGACAAAATTTATCATCTCAACCTTTTTTAAGTGCACAGCTCAGTAGTGTATAGTCACTGTTTTGCAACCAATCTCCACAATTTTTTCGTCTTGCAAAACTGACTACCCATTAAACAACTCCCCATTCCTCCTTCTCCTTAACCCTGGCAACCACCATTCTACCTTCTGAATTTGACTAAGTACTCACATAAGTGGAATCAAACAGTATTTGTCTTTGTGACTGGCTTATTTCACACAGTATAATGTCCTCAAGTTTCATCCATGTTGTAGCATGTGTCAGACTTTCCTTCCTCTTCCAGGCTGAATATTCACTTGTATATACCACATTTTGTTTATTTGTTGGTCAATGGGACATGACCTTCCTTCTCTTGGCTGTTTTGAGTAATGTTGGTATGAACATGAGTGTACAATTATCTCTTGGGGACACTGCTTTCAGTTCTTTTTTTTTTTTTTTTTTTTTTTTTTGAGACAGAGTCTCACTCTCTTGCCTGGGGTGAGTGCCATTGCGTCAGCCTAGCTCACAGCAACCTCAAACTCCTGGGCTTGAGCAATCCTACTGCCTCAGCCTCCCGAGTAGCTGGGACTACAGGCATGCGCCACCATGCCCGGCTAATTTTTTCTATATATATTTTTTTAGCTGTCCAATTAATTTCTTTCTATTTTTGGTAGAGACGGGGTCTCGCTCTTGCTCAGGCTGGTCTCGAACTCCTGAGCTCAGGACTATCCGCCTGCCTCGGCCTCCCAGAGTGCTAGGATTACAGGCGTGAGCCACCGTGCCCGGCCTGCTTTCAGTTCTTTTGGGTGTATACCCAGAAGTGGGATTGCTGGGCCAGACAGTAATTCTATTGCAAGCGTTTGAGGAGCTACCATACTGTCCATAGTAGCTGCACCGTACTATATTCCCACCAACATTGCACAAGGGTTCCAATTTCTCCACATCCTTGCCAAAACTTATTTTCCGAGGCTTTTTCTTTTCCTTTTTTCCATAGTAACCATCCTAATGGGTGTGAGATATTATCTCATTGTGGTTTTGATTTGCATTTCCCTAATGATTAGGGAAAAGATGTGGAGCATCTTTTCATGTGCTTATTGGCTGTTTGTATATTTTCTTTAGAGAAAACTCCAAGTCTTTTGCCCCATTCTGAATCAGGTTGTTTTTTGTTGTTGAATTTCTGGAGTTTTTTTATATAGTCTATGTACTAAACCTTATCAGATACATGATTAGCAAGTATTTTCTCCCATTCCTTAAGTTGCCTTTTCAATGTGCTGATTGTGTCCTTTAATGAACAGAAGTTTTTAATTTTGATATAGTCTAATTTATCTGTTTTTACTTTTGTTGCCTGTGCTTTGCTGTTATGTCCAAGAAATCATTGTGAAATCCAATGTCATGAAGTTTTCCATTTTTCTCTAAGAGTTTTATAGCTTAGCTCCAACATTTAGGCTTGATCCATTTTGACTTAATTAAGCATATTCACTTTTAAATTACACTATTAAGATGTGATTCTGATAAATCTGGAACTTTCAAGCCTCATATACAATATGAGAATAAATATAAGTAGTACTGTTTGTGACTTTTTTCTTAATGCCTTAAAAGCAAGTAATGGTAATTATTTTGATTATTTGGAATATAGTAGGTACTTGGTTATTGTTTCTTTCTGGTGTTTGGTGGTTTTGTTTGTTTGTTTTGTTAGAGATGAGGTCTCATTACGTTGCCAGGGATGGTCTCGAACTCCTGGCCTCAGATGATCCTCCCACCTCAGCCTCCCAAAGTGCTGGGATTATGGGCATGGACCACTGTGCCCTGCCGGTACTTGGTTATTCCTTGAGTTAGCTGGGGAGAAGAGAAACTGCCTGAAAGCAGTCTTGTCCAAACGCCCTCATAGGGCAGGAATCCTTTCTATAATTTTCCAGCACGTGCATGCTCCAGTGAGGGATGCTTACTCGTCAGTGGTCTGTTTCAGGACTGTTGTTTTTGTGGAAGCTCACTTCTTTCACAGCTCCTCATGGTTTATTTAACTGACCTTTTACATTTCCAAATATATACAGCAGTAAAGAGAATAGTATATTGAAACCTGTACCAATCACCCAGACCCAACAGTTAGTAAGATTTTGCTTAACTCTACCTTTCTTTTTCCCTGAAGTCATTTAACCTACATTTAACCACATTGACATTATCACACCTTACAAAATTTATAGTAATTATATCATCAAGTGTGGAAATTTATATTTAAATCCCTGTCCCTGAAATATCTTTTTACTATTCAAATCAGGGTCAAAACAAGGTCCACACTTGACATGGGGTTACTAATTTTTAATTATAAAACCAATACATGCTCATTATAAAAAAAAAGAATTCAAATGGTTCAGAAAGATATCAAGTGAAGAGTAGAATTCCACCCTCACAATCATCCACTTTTCACACCCCGCTGTTAAGTTTCCTGCATATCCTAGAATTTTTTAATGCATGTATAAGCATATGTCTCTTCACAAATGGGATAATACCATATATATGTTCTATTATAATTTTTTTTTAAGAAAAGATGGCTTTCAGTACATCTAGATCCATCCTTAACAGCTGCAAGGTATTCCACTAACATGGGTGTTGCAAAATTCGCTTAACTAAAACCCCAAACTGATAGGTATGTGTTGGCTGTTTCCATCGGGACATTAGCAACAGCGCTATGGTAAACATCATTTTTGCATAGATCTGTGTACACTTGTTCCAGTCCTGAGGGATAGATTTCTAGAAATGGAGTTGCTTGATGAAAGTGTGAGCACGACTTTTATTTGGAGACATATCCACCGACAGCAGAAGAAGGCCGTTTCCCCCACACCCTCACCAGCTCGTCACCAACCGACAGGTGAGAAAAGCAGGAGGCAGATACCTTTTCAAGTGTCTCTGCCCAGCAGTTTCCAGTGGCTGTTTGTTTATTCAAATGGAAAAGTTATACCAATACAGTTGCCATCTAAAAATTTCTGAGCTAAGTACACACCAGCAAAGTAAAGTACTAAAAATATCCAGAAAATTTCAAGCTTTGTAAAAGCTCTCTCGAATTTAGGTTCAGGGAGGCTGAAATCCACATTCCCTCTTGCTTGTGTGGGCTCGGCCTACATATATCCTTCAAAGGGACTTTGGAGAGAAATTGTTTCTCTATGTAAAGAATAATAGCATAAAGGGAAAATTAATTAAAATTTGATAGATACAGGATTCTCTCTAGATCTGTCCTGTCAAAGATAGATGCCACTAACCACAGCACTTAAAATGTGGCTAATGCAACCGCAGGATTGAATTTTTAATATTATTTAATTTTAATCAATGTGAAAGTGGATACTCCATTGAATTATTGGAAAATTTTTAAGTATGTTTCAAACAACATGAATATATAAGTATATTTCTTGGCAGTAAATTTTATAAAATCTAACTACAGATTAAGTAGTATGGTCAATGAAAACCTAGCATCTGAATTTTTTTTTTTTTTAGAAACAGGGTTTCACTCTGTTGTCCAGGCTGGAATGTAGTGGCACGATCATAGCCCACTATAATCCCAAACGCTTGGGCTCTAGCGATCCACCCACCTCAGCCTCCCTTGTGGCTAGGACTACAAACTTGTGCTTCTACACCCAGCTAATTCTTTCTTTTTAGAAGCAGTGTCTCTCTACATTGCCCAGGCTGGTCTCAAACTCCTGGCCTCAAGTGATCCTCCCACCTCAGCCTCCCAAAGTTCTGGGACTACAGGCATGAGCCACTGTGCTCAGTCTCAACATGTATTTTAAGTATAAAATACATGCCAGATTTTGGAGACTTAATGTGAAAAAAGAATATAAAACATCTCTATAATTTTATATTAATTACATACTGAAATAATTTTATATTGAATTGAATAAATTATTAAAATTAATTTCAATGGGTTTTTTTTTAGAAGAGCTACTAGAAATTTTTAAGTTACGTATTTGGCTCTCATTATGTTTCTGTCGGGCAGTGCTGCTCTAGATCAGGGTAATTAACTACCTTTTTCTGGGGAGAAGATTCATAGCATTCCCCAAAGAATCGTAAGCCCCAAAGAGGGTAAGAGCCGTCATACCAGACAGAACCACGAAATGTCCTCTCCAGCTCCTTCTGGAGGCTGCCTTCAAAAAAAAAAAAACCTTTTTCAGAAAGATAACTGACATTTAAAAAAATAAAACATTTTACCAAATCGCTGTTACTGTCTCATCAAAGGGCAGTTTCCAGCAGCCATCTCTTCTGATACGCATTCATTAACGGGCCCACCTGGAGTCGGCCTGAACGTGCCGGGACTGAAAACCTAAGCTTCCTGACGGGGGTTAGCGTTCCAGAGGCCAATTACGACTTGAGAACTACAGAAGCAAGATAACCTCTCCACCTTCTGCCTCCCTCTCCACACCCATGTCTTGTGTAATTTTTAGTAATAAAGTACCCCTTTTAATCATTTTATAAATTGATAAAGTGTTTAAGTACACACACACAGTAGTTTATAAATGTGCTGCTCACTGTGCTGAGCACGTGTTATTTCAGCGAAAGGACGTCAGGGTTAGTCTACAACGCGTGTGGCAAAGCATTTAAGTTTGCAGTTGACCCTTGAACAGCGTGGTGGTTAGGGGTGCCGACCCCCTGTGCAGTCGAAACTCCAAGGATGACTTTTCCCTTCCCCGGAAATTTAACTGCTAATAGCCTACTATTGACCAGAAAGCTTGCCAAAACAGTCAATTAACACTTATTTTGCATGTTATATGCATTCTGTATTCTTACAATAAAGTAAGCTAGAGAAAACATTACGAGGGAAATCATAAGGAAGTGAAAATATATTTACCATTCATTAAGTGGCAATGGATCATCATAAAAGTTTTCATTCTCATCATCTTCGTGTGGAGTAGGCTAAGGAGGAAGAGGAGGGGTGGGCTTGCTGTCTCAGGGATGACAGAGATGGAAGAAAATCTATGCAGTTCAAACCGCGCTGTTCAAGAGTCAGGTTTACATGCATAGAAGAAGTGTATATTTAAAGAATGACAATATTAAAAATGGTATATCCTTAATAAAGTAGCGGGAGAAGTTTTCCTTTATTATCTCACGAGGTATCATCGAGGTGTCTCTCTCAGAAAGCTGAACACCCTTATATTCGTGTGTCTTTCATGCATTGCATATTGCTTTCCAGAAACAGAAATTCATAACCAAGAAAGAGGGCTCAGGACAGGGCAGAATTAGGAGAGAGGGTGGAGGTGTGTATAGATTTAACAAGCACATTCGAAATGATCATTGCTCTGATTTAGCATGATAGTTGATCTATTTTGAAATTTCAAACAATGATGTTGATTCTCAAAAGGGAGCATACGTTCAAACAAGTTGGAGGATCACTGTCTTCGATCCACGTTGCTTGACACTAGAGTAGGGTAGTAAAATGTCAGCTCACACCCGAGCAAATCAAAATTCTAGGACTTCCTTGTACTGGAGGAGATAATACTGAGTAACATGCCCCTGCGAAATAGTCTACTGAGTTCTTTAATCAGAGTAAGTTTAGAATATAAATTTGACATATGCAAAGTAGGAGCTTTCCCACCTACCTAAAGCATGCCTACACTTACCACCAGAAGTAGGCTACTTGAAAAAGGAAACACAGCATTTCAAACTCAGTGATCTTACAAGGCAGAAAAAGGTTCTTAGGATGCTTTCTTCAGAGCCATTTTTCATCCGCAAGAAAGGCGGCAGCCATAACCTTTTTTTTAACAAAATGAGTCAAATCAGTAAGAGTAAAAGGCCAGATTATTTAAAACCTTGAGTCGTCTCTGCGCTTCACCACTGGCTTCAATAATTTCTGGGCCCATCGGAGCAGCAGAATTGAAGATTAGGGACAAGTAGGAAATTTCCTTAACCTGTTGGCAGCAGTCACTACGTAGAAATGTTTCTTGAAGCAAGGAGAGAATAAAAGAAAAGAAAAGGCATATTTTTAGACCAATGTCTTTAAGAAGAAACGACGACAGGACTTAAGTGAGTCTAGCCACTTGGGTTTGCTTAAAATGGATAACCTAAAGGGGAATAATTTTAGCAGAACAGTCACATGACTCTCAGAGGCATGTTTGGAGTAAGTATCAAATGACAAGATAGGTTATCCTGCCCTTTTCACATAAACCAGGGGGTGCCCTAGAACAGTTTTCAAACTATGATTCACAACCTACCAGGGGCTTATGAAGTAAAATTGGTGTGTTGTGGTCAGCACTTTTTAAAATGAAACCAAATGATACAGAATAGAAACTGTCAGAACGCATCACACTCAGAGTAAATGTCGCGAGATTTCTGTGCCGTGTATGTGTACACGTGTACATATGTGCACCTGTGTACTGGCTCTCTAGGTAAAGTGTTTCGTTTTTGTTTTTTGATCCTCAGTGAGGATCCAAGTCAATAGCAAAATGTTGGAAAGCCACTTTCCTGGATCACAATTGCTTTGAAGACAGGTTTTATATCCACGATACCAAAGAGTTTTGTTGTAAACAAAATTATAAAGCTTTGAAAGCTTAATAGGGCTTTCCCATTCCCCATTTCTTTTTTTTTTTTTTGAGACCGAGTCTCGCTCTGTTGCCCGGGCTAGAGTGCCGTGGCGTCATCATAGCTCACAGCAACCTCGAACTCCTGGGCTCAAGCAATCCTCCTGCCTCAGCCTCCCGAGTAGCTAAGACTACTGGTGCAAACCACCACGCCCAGCTAATTTTTTCTATTTTTAGTTGCCCAACTAATTTCTTTCTATTTTTAGTAGAGATGGGGTCTCGCTCTTGCTGAGGCTGGTCTCAAACTCCTGAGCTCAAGCGATCCTCCCACCTCGGCCTCCTAGAGTGCTGGGATTACAGGCGTGAGCCACCATGCCGGGCCCCATCTTTCATTTCTGAAATGTGGAGGAATCTGGCCTCATCCTATAAGCAGTTGGTTTAGGAGTTTCACTACAATTGCCATTGAGAACAGAACATATGCTTAAACTTCATTTTGTCACTTCAAGTGTCCATATTAAGTACAAACCAAATGTAACTTTATGTCAGTTATTTTTGGTCTGAAGTATTTCTAAACCAAGTTAACAGCTTTTGACACGAGAGGGACTTTTTCCCCTAAATAATCTTTCTGTTTAGAATCAAAATATAAGTAAAAATTGAGCTACAATGCTTTCAAAGAACAGATTAAGGAGATAAATGCTGCCTTTACTAAAAGAAAAACAAAATACCTTCCATTTTCTCTGAGCCATGTATTTCTGCAGCAATAGCTGGGATTTGAGACCAACTTTGGATCTTGAAGCTTTGGCAGGCAAATTATTCAGCCACTCATGTTTCAGGCACTGCGTGGCACTCATTCTGCAGCTGTGAAATCAAACAGCAGTCAAGACTTTTAGTCGGGGTTGCCTTTTCTAGTCCAAAAATCCGTTCGATCGTGTAGGAAGCCTGAGTCAGTGGAACGGATTAATCATTAGGCCGATTCAGGCCATGTACCAAAAAGGGAACTCCTCATGCCTAAAATTCCGCTCCTTAGCAATGCCAGAAAGTCGTCAGCAAAATGTTGCCTGAGCTCTTTCGGGGGAGTGTGTTCGAGTGAGAATCGCCACCTCCTGGGGACAGGGACCCAGGCACACAGCAGGAAGGGTGCTGTGCCCAGAATCGCTCTTAAGAAGCAAAAGAACAGGAGGCTTGAAAGAAGCTCATTGCCCCTTCCAGAGTGTAAAGTCGACTTGCTCATTTGAATTCGAAATTTTTTTTCTTCTCACATAACTTTTCAGTCAGAAAGAAACAAAACCGTGAAGGTGAGGGCAAAACGAGCTGTCTTAGAGCTCGGACTCTCAGGCCTTCCCTCTGGGTCATTCGTACAACACCCTCGGTTACTTGCAGTTATTACTTTATGTCTGAGTATCAGAAAAACTCAGTGGCTCAACCCATGACTTCGATACAGCTGCCGGAGCCTCAGCGGACCTTCGTCACTGAGAAATGAGGCATTCGGTCTTTTATTCTTGGCAATAACATCTGCATATCTCAACTTTTTTTCAACCTTATCCTATTACAAGTGATAATAACTTGGAGATAGGACCAATTTGCAAATATGCCCTTTTCTAAAACTCTGTATTTCATGGTCCTAGTTGTTTGCTTTTAAATTGATTTCCTTTGTCCCCTTCTCTGCTCCCTTTCCCATTCCAAAGCAGCGGCAGATGAAGAAGTCCTGAACAGAGCCAGCTGTGGGAAGAAAGCACCTTAGCTGCAGCCGTCCTGCCCAGCACCCAGAGCAGGGGCCGTGGGAACGGGTCAGGTGCGAGTAGCAGTGAAGGGTACCTCTTCTCTTTGATCAGCAACCTGGAAACGAAGTCCTTGGCCTCCTCCGACAGCCCTTCAAAGGTGTCGGCGTCGAAATCCCAGCTGCAGTTCACGATGAAGTTCATGGTCTCCGCATCTGTCTCCCCTAGAAATGGGGACAAGCCACTGAGTCTGCAGAGGAGAGAACAGACCATCAGTGTGTCCCCGTGCCGACGCAGGTGCCGACACACCGACAGGACAGAGAGGAACTTACAAGGTCCGAGCGGCCCTAACCAGAACCAAGAGCTTCGAAAGGACAGCAGCCGCTACCTCTCCACAGGGCACAGTCCCGCGGGCTCACTCAGGGGTGGAAGCAGAAGGACTAAAAATGTGGAGGCAGAAAGAGCTCTGGAATAAGTCCCCTGTCGTGCTCTCCTCTTTGCTCTCGTCCACTGGGGCCCAAGTCAATACGCCCACTTATCAAGTACAAATACATTTAATTAAAAATAATAATAGTTTTCCAGGCCCGGCATGGTGGCTAATGCCTAGAATCTCAGCACTTTGGGAGGCCAAAGTGGGAGGATTGCTTGAGGCCAGGAGTTTGAGACCAGCCTGGGCAATACAGTGAGACCCTGTCTCTACGGAAAATTTTTAAAAATTAGCCAGGTGTGGCAGCACATGCCTGTAGTCCCTGGGGAGGCTGAGGCAAGAGGATCACTTGCACCCAGGAATTCACGGTTGCAGTGAGCTGCGATAGCACCACCACACTCCAGCCTGGGCAACAGAGCAAGACCCTGTCTCGAAAAAAGAAAAAAAATAGCTTTCCATATCTATGAAACCACTAGGCTCATTTAAAAACCTATCTGCGCCTTGGGCCAAAGGAAAACTAGCTTCATTAGGCTCCTGCTAGAGCGAAGGCAGCGAGGCAGGACAGCGTAAGGGCTGGCCCGGGGGCTCTCAGCAGCCCAGCCCGGTGCAGCGCACACACAGCGCAGGGACGGCGGGCGCAGCGGCACGACGAAAAGGAGAAAACATGACTTTGTGGCCTCTAAGGAAGTAGCCAAGGGAAGTCCACAGTTGCAGAGAAGAAAGCAGGGAGCACGAGGTCAGAAGTGACCAGGCCGGATGATGCCGCGGCGGCCGCTCTGCCCACCCCGCTCCTCACCCCTTTGGCGCGCGCCAGCCCCCTTGTACCAAAGACCTGCACTTCTCTGCTGGAGGGTTTTCTCTCCAGTTGAAGCTGGCTGCACCCACCCAGAAGGACCAGGAAATTAATTCTACCCCCAACCCCACCCGGGATCAGCCCACAGGCGATAACTAACGAGAGTTGCTATAGAAGCGCCCCAGCCCCCACCCCTGGGGCGGAATGACTCCGAGGGGGGTTCCACAGGGGTTCCAGAGTTCCCCAGCAGAATGAAACTCCGGTTGCCCACAGTTGGGCCTTATTCCAGGGTCATTATTACTTTTGATTATTTTCGGTTATTACTTTATGTCCGAGTATCGAAAAGACTCGCTGGCTCAACTCGCGACTTCGCTGCAGCTGCCGAAGCCTAAGCAGGATTTCACAATCAAGAAGTGAGATGTTCGGACCTTTATTCTGGGAATAACATGGGCATATCTCAGCTTCTTTTCAACATTAGCTATTACAACGATAACTTGGAAAGAGGAGCAATTTGTAAATACAGTAACTGACACACTCTCACTGGCTGGCCGCCTCTCCCCGTCTCACTGCCCCACCCCTCCGACGGGGGTTCCTGGAGGCGCCTCCCACATAAACTACTTGCACTCAAATTTTTGCTGCTCCTAGGTACCCAGAGTAGGACAGATGGCCCCCATCCCCACTGCAGAGCCAGGCCCCTAAGCACTCACAGCATGTAGGTGATGACTCCCACGCTCCACATGTCCGTGGGGAACGAGACAGACTCATAGTTGACGACTTCTGGAGCCAGGAACTCGGGAGTGCCGAAGTTTACCTTCAGCTTTTCCCGAGGCTTGTACCTGGGGAGGAGGGTGCAGAGAACCACGGGGGTGAGGCCTGGGAGAAGTGGGTGCCGGGGCCGGTTCCCAGTGGGAGGCAGACGCCCGCTCTTCCTGCCAGCCGTGCTGCCTGCACCTCGCGCCCACGCTATGCTGGTGGTTTACTGGGGAGGAATCACACCCCAAGGCCCCAAACAAGCTTTTCTAAGTCAGTGGCAGAATCGGAAACCGCAGTCCTCCTCTACACGTTTACAGTCTGAAAAGGAGAGATCGGCGTGTCTTACTCAGCATGCAGCCACATGAGTAAGAACAAACAAACAGGGTAGAAGCCATCGTGGGGGACGGCTCTGTTGGTGTGCACCATGTGCTTGGAGGGGTGACTGTAAAAATTAGGAAAAGAGGAAAAGATGTTCATCATCACTAATCATTAGGGAAATGCACATCAAAACCACAGTGTGATAGCACTTCACACCCATTGGGATGGCTACCAGATAAAAAAGACATGGAAACTAGCAAGCCTTTTTTTTTGGCAAGGATGGAGAGAAATCGGAAACCTTGTGCACTGCTGGTGGGAATGCAAAATGCTGCAGCCGCTATGGAAACCTGTGGAGGTTCTCCAGAAATGAAATGTAGAATTACAATACGTTCCAGCAATTCCACTTCTGGGTATAGAGCCAAAAGAATTGAAATCAGGGTCTCCAAAAGATATTTGTACACTCATGTTTATAGCAGTGTATTCAGAGTAGCCAGAAGGAGAAAGCAACCAAGTGTCCATCAACAGATGAATGGATAAACACACTGGTATGAACACACAATGGAGTATTATTCGGCCTTAAAAAGGAAGGAAATTCTGACACAGGCTACAACATGGATGAACCTTGGGGACATTACGCTGACAGAAATAAGCCAGGCACAAAGGAATGCAGTATGGTTCCACTGACAGGAGGTCCCTAGCGTAGCCAAATTTACAGAAACAAAGTAGAAAGGTGGTTTCTAGGGACGGGGGAAAATGTGGAGTTATATAACGGGTGTAGAGTTTCAGTTTTGCAAGATGAAAAAGTTCTGAAGATTGGTTGCCCAACAGTGAGAACATACTTAACACTGCTGTTCAATTAAAAATTAAGATGGTAAATTTTTTTCTTTTTAAATTTATTCATAGTTATTTATTTTAAATGACAAATGAAAACTGTATCTACTTATGGTATACATGATGTTTTGATACACACTGTGGAATGGCTAAATCAAGCTAATTAACATGTGTATTACCTCACACACTTATTTTTTTGTGGTGAGAACACTTAAAATCTATTCCCTTAGCAATTTTCAAGTATGCAATACGTTGTTATTAACTACAGTACAGTGAATCCCTTGAACTTAGTCCTTCTGTCTAACCGAAATTTTGTATGCTTTGGCCGACACCTCCCCACAGCCACCCATCTGCCCTTGGTAACCACCATCCAACTCTCCACTGCTGTGGCTTGTCTTGGATTCCACGCGTACGTGAGATCATACGAGATTTGTCTTTCTGTGCCTGACTTATCTCATTTAACATAACATCCTCCAGGTTCATCCATGTCGTTGCCAATGACAGGATTTCCTTCTTTTTTAGGACGAATAGTGTTTGATGACATTTATGCCACAGTTTCTTTACCCATTCATCCATTGCTGGACACCAGGCGGTAAATGCTATGGTATGTATTTTTTTACCACAATTCCAAAAGAAAGAATTAGAAAAAGTTGTGGACATGAAGATTAAGCCAGGCTAGCGGCTGATGGCTGAGTGGGAAACGGGGTGTTAAACAGTGTTTTTTAGAATCTCTCCTGAAGCAGAAGAAAATCTCTAGCTAAAATTTAACAGGCACTTTCTATTAGCCAGGCACTATGCTAAAAGTTTCACATACGTTATTGTATCTTTTCACCCTCACGATAGCCCTATGAAAGAGTAAGACTATTTTCCCCATCTTATAGATGAGGCAATTGAGAATAACAATAATAAAAAGAATGCTCTGCTAATACATCCTGCTTCCTTTAAACCCAGTTTTCAAGGAGCAGTCTCCTCTCTTCCCAATTTGCTGAAAGCCAGACAGACACAGACCCAGAGCCAACACGGCCCACCCTCATCCAGCGACGGAGCAGCAAGGTGGCCGGTGGGCAGCCAGGGAGCTGGACGAGAGTGGGAGCTGTCCGCTGGCAGCCTGCCCCTCCCCTGCACCTGCACCTCGCCCAGGCGGAGGAACAGCCTTCCCTCGCGCGGAGAGAGCGCCCATCCTCTCAACCCCGGAGGCCACTTTCCCAGCTGCGTTATTGTTCCCAGTGCCCCCCGTGCCCTGCATCCAAATCCTGTGCCATGTGACTTCATAGTTCCTTCCGCTACCCACTGATGCTGGGCTTGGCCACCCACGTCGCTCCAGCCAAGCGAAGGTGGGTGGAAGTGAGTCGGCCAGTTCCAGGCTGGACCAGGAGAGCTCGCCCTCTTCTCCTCAGAAGGGACAGAGAGGCACGTGGAGCGGACCTGTCCTCACTGACCTGCATCCTGGACCCAAGCGCAGCTGAGCTCAGCCTGCATCAGTGACTCCCAACCAGGGCTGTGGGGGTCAACTAATCAGCTATCTGGATTTAAACAAAAATCCCTGACTTGTGGCATTTGCAATTGCTGTGGTATGGTGTAGACACCAATTTTACCATGGCCAATTTCAAGGTACCTTGATGGTGTCACTGAATGAAGACTTGGGAAGAGCCACACAGTAGCACACAGCTCTAGAGTATTTCTACCATGCAGACACAGCAGGCACAAACGACCTCGAGCACAGGACGTAGTAAAAAGTAGTAAAATAATTAGGAAGTCATGAGCTTTGGATATTTAGTGTCTGTGGTTTTAATATAATTTCCTTAATTGCAAGTTTATATAATTTAATTTTTAATAATGGCTGTGTTTAACAGCTGAATCACAAAATTCCTTATCATGAGCTAATATAGTAAGTACTAGTTGAATTGGGTCAGCATCCCACTACCCCAGCTGACTCACAAATGTGTGGATGAGAATAAATTATTGCTGTTTTAAGCCTCTGGGTTTGGGGATGGTTTGTTCTACAGCAGTATTATGGCAATAGTTAACTGATACATTCACGCCAAAGCTGTCAAAATATCATCAATACCCTCTTCTTCAGGTTCCTAACACAAGTCCCTCTGTGACCATAGGGTGACACTGCAGGTCACAGCCTCACAGGGCTTGGGGTAGGCATCCCCTTGCCCTGCCAAAGGATCTGATGAAACGGGATCTTTTTGTGCTCTAATTTCAATCTGAGCACTGGACCGGGAGTCAGGAGACTCCCAACATGCTGGAGACTTAGCTTAAGCAAGATAATTTCCATTCTGTCCCCAGCCTTAACTCTTGACATGTTGACACTTAGATCCAGGATGGCTCTCACTCCCCGCCTGGAATAACCCTGGTCCCTCTTGCTGGGTGTCATCGCTCCGAAGGTTTGTATGCGCCGCCCCCTATGCCAGGGCCGTGCCTCCACTGAAAAGCTGAGCACCACCCAGAAACACAACCTTATTTTCTATAGTTTGTATCAGAGGGAATAACTGGCGTTTCCTCCCTCTTTATGAATTTTAGCTATTCTGCAATGTAGATACGCTTTCTCAGCCTGCACATTCCCCCACAGATCCTTCCTCTCGGAAAGGCACACTGCCCAGGAAGCAGGCCAGTTTGGGGAAAGCCAATTTGGCAAAAGCCGATTTGCCTAACAATTGTTGGCTGGATGACCCGTTTCCTGGATGATCAAGGAACCTGCGTCTCTGTGAGGCCAGCCCCGGGGAGTGCGGTTTCCTGAGCTGCGTGTTTCAGGCACTTGCATGCCACCAGTGCCCAGCGGTTTTATGTGAGTGGCCTTCTCTTCTTTTTTTTTTTTTCGACACAGGGTCTCATTCTGTCACCCATGCTGGAGTACAGTGGCTCAATCATAGCTCCTTACGGCCTCGAACTGCGGGGCCCAAGGAATCCTCCTGCCTCAGCCTCCCGAGTAGCTGGGACTCAGGTGTACACCACCACACCCAGCTAATTTTTTAAAAAAATTTTTTGTAGAGACAGGTCTCACTACGTAGCCCTGGCTGGTCTCAAACTGCTGGGCTCAAGCGATCCTCCTGCCTCTGCCTCCCAGAGTGCTGGGATCACAGGTGCGCACCACCGCGTCCCGCCATGGCCTTCTCTTAAATACGACTCCCTATGTTTGTTTTCTTGAACTTGCCCCCTGCCACTGCTCCCACCAGAAAAATTGTCATGAATGCCTTTGACCAGGTAAAGGAATATGTCTGACGGCTCGGGCTGGATTGGCCACTCAGCAGGAAGGCTTTTGAATAGCTAATTTCTAGAAAATTGCCCTATAGCCCTTTTCACCTCCCCACCAGGTAGGACTCAATGGCTTACAGGACAGTGCTCAAGCTCATCCGAGTGTGAGCCCAGCATTCAGGACTCCCCGTTAGTGCCCGCGTCTTCTACCGTATCTTCCCCTGGACTGGCCTGGTCACACACAGCGCACGTCCTACTCTTAGCCCCATAACCCACCTCCCTTCCAGGCAGTGCTGCGCGGAGCCAGCTCTGTGGGGGCGCCAGAGTCCACTGTGTACATCTCCTCCCAGCTGTGTTCAGTGACATCATCTTAGTATCTTGAAATTAGCAAAATTGGCAAATATTCTAAATCAACCCCCTCCTCTCTCACTCCCCACCCGCCCCAGCTGGTCTACCAGCATCTGCCAGCACACCATCGCCTGCAGACACCAAGTTCTGTCTGTGCGTCCTCCTCCGGCTGCTCGGAGCAGGCTTCCCCTGACTCCAGCAGCTTCTGGTGGTGGCTTCTTGCTTTAGTTCATAGTGCTGTCCCTATAAATGCTCCTGTAGCAATGGGTCACCAGGCATCTGAGAGTGTGTCGTGCACACCAGTGTGCGTTCTCAGTGAAGACGATATTGCCCAGCAGGGGGCAAAAATTGGTTCTTGGGAGGCAAAAAAATCTTAGCGATTGCAATGGGTTGTGGCTCTCCAAAGACCCACAGTACACAAACAGATACACAGCACATCTGTGGCATTAAATCTGATGGGTCGGGGTGTTAACGGCAAGTGTTACAGTGACCGGTCCCAGGGGAATACCGAGCGGCACGCAGAGGGTTGGAGAGTCACTGTTTAATCTCTTAACGCCAGCGGCCCCAGAGGAGACAAGTCTCCAAATTCTGAGCACCTCTTCCTGGTTTTTGTCAGGTTTTATACTTTTTTGGGGGGGTTAGTCTTATCCAATAACATACACAAGCATAAAAGTTAACCAATTAGTAAAAGCATTAAAAGTTAGCCAATTAATAGCAGTTTTTACATGCAGTACAGTTATGATAGGCTTATAACAAACAGTATAGTTACGATAGGTTTACAACAAGCGTGCAGTCATGACAGGCTTATAACTCTGCTTAACTGTTTTGTGGTTTCAGCTAGCTGGTGCATATTCTACCTACTTGCTCTACTTAGCTGCTTTGAAGTTTTAAGCAGAACTGTCATGGAAATGCCCCAACAGGGGGACCAGGCAGTAGGGAAAGAAAGTCTACAAAGGCTCACAGAGGGGCAGGCAGCAACAATAAAAACAGGCCGAGAAACACTGCTCTAGGGTGCGAGACATGCAAATGCGTGAACGCATTTCAATCTTATAAGACATTATTTGGGAAAATATTAAGCAACTTTTTTACACTATGGATTGAATGTGATTTTTAAGTGTTTAGATTGGAGGGATTTTATATTGTTCATGAAATAAATACACTGAGTAATGGACATCCCCAAGGTACAGTGGCATGACACGAACTTCCTCCTGCTGTTGTACTAACAGCCTGCGGGGCCCTGGAAAGATACCTTCGCCCCTGCAGGTTTAGCACTTCATCCACGGGAGGAGTGGCCCAGGAAGACCACCGCTGTGCTCTGGACGCTCCCTGGGAGGCAGGCGCTGGAAACCAGAGCTGAGCTCGGACGAGCAGCTCTGCCACCACAGGGACGGGGCTCTGCTTTCCACCACTTGTGGACCAAGTGGAGGGCATCGTGTGGCTCGTAAAGAAACAGCACAACTTCTTGGTGGGAAACAGCCATCAAGAGAGAGAAAAAATTTCAGGGAGAGTTGAAAATTCAGTTCTGGTGTAAAGTCCTACCCAGAAAATATGTGATTTCCAGGGAAATGTCATTCTTGGAGGAAACAGAGTTCTGGAGGAAGGCTGGAGGACAGGCACACAACTACTGCCAAACTTACAGACTGTGGGTGCTGGAAGGTTTGGGGGCAGCTTTCCCAAATGCCAAGGGTCTGCTACTACCGCTGCTAAGAGCCCACACCACCAGGCATGCGTGCCATGAGCAAGAGCCCTGCAGAGAGGCACAGTATTCCGCATACACGACTGTACAGGATTGTACAGTAAAACTATCTATACTCCACTAGGCTTTTACCATTTTAGGGGACTTTAAGATATTTTAAAAATTATGTACATGGTCGGGCACGGTGGCTCACACCTGTAATCCTAGCACTTTGGGAGCCTGAGGCGGGAGGATCGTTTGAGGCCAGGAGTTCAGGACCAGCCTGAGCAGGAACGAGACTCTGTCTCTACAAAACACAGACAAATTAGCTGGGTATGGCGGCGTGTGCCTGTAGTCCTAGCTACTCGGGAGGCTGAGGCAGGAGGATCACTTGAGCCCAGGAATTTGAGGTTGTGTGAACTATGATGATGCCACTGCACTCTAGCCCGGACGACAGAGTGAGACTCTGTCTAAAAAGAAAAAAAAGTTATATACAATGTTTATCTATGCACTGAAACTTGAGAACTAACCACCCTGATAGGATGGCTTCACGCTGTCCATGTATTATCTCATTTAACCATCATAACTGACCCCATGCTGGCAGGTAATATCATTATATCACCATTTTACCAAAATCTAATCCAGTTCTTTTTTTTTTTTTTTTTTGAGACAGAGTCTCACTCTCTTGCCTGGGGCGAGTGCCGTGGCGTCAGCCTAGCTCACAGCAACCTCAAACTCCTGGGCTCAAGCGATCCTACTGTCTCAGCCTCCCGAGTAGCTGGGACTATAGGCATGCGCCACCATGCCCGGCTAATTTTTTCCATATATATTTTTAGCTGTCCAATTAATTTCTTTC
>RJWJ010019931.1:0-29694 GCA_004363605.1 Indri indri | reverse complement strand
CTTGAAGGATCTCTTTAGTGTGGTGAAAGGACTTGAGGAGTCTGGAGGCCTGGAGACCAGCACTGTAGCCAATTGTGGGACCTAATGCCAGTCACTTTCCTTCCTGGGCCTGTTGTTTCATTATCCACAAACATGGAGGAATTAAATTCTTGAAGTCTGCTCAATCTTTTATTCAGTCATTTACAAACAGTCACTGAGGACCTACTAGGTCTGCGCCAGGCATTATGCACAGCCTTAAATTGTGTGATCATTTAACCTATATATTCAACTCTTTAATGAAGCTTCATGTGGTCAGCATCTATTTCTCTACCTTTCCTCAGTCCCTCTGAAGGTTCCACTGTTAATTGTTACTTTGAGCAGAGTGATTCAGACTTTGGACTTGGTGGCTGTTGGTTACAGATGCAGAGTGGGGGAGAACTGGTGGTACCGAGGAGAGCACTGTGAGGAGTTTGTGTCCGAGCCCTTGGTCATAGGCATCACCATAGCCTCTGTGGTTGGACTTCTTCTCGTCTCTTCTGCTGTCATCTTCTTCCTCGTCAGAACTCTTCAAGCACAGAATGTCGGGAGAGAGAGAGAGAGGCCCCTCAGGTAAATGAGAAAAAGAACTCTCTGATGGAATAAAGTGTTCTGTTTACTCGTTCATTTAGTACTTACCATGTGCCAAGTATCGGACAAGGAGCTGGGTGAGTGGGAGAGACTGTAAAGTTGAATAAAAGCATGGCTCCTGACCTCAAAGGGTGTCAAATTGAAAAGGAACATAAATAGCACTATGAACAGGATGCTGAGGAGCCTAGATGAGGTAAAAAATTAGTTTTGCTTTGGGGAGTCTTAAAAGTTTTAATGATGGTTGTTGACATTTAGCTGGACCAAAGAGTAGACATTTGCTACTCTTGGGGAGGGACACTCTCTATCTAGTTGAATGAACATGAGCAAAGTCAGGGAGGCAAGCGTGAACCTCAGGGCACTGGACGAAAGGGATTGTTGCGTGTGGCCAGAATGCCTGTTTTACAGTGGGGAGCGTTTGAAGAGGGGTTGATGGAGATGAGACAGAAAAAGTGAGTTCACCTTGTGAGAGGATTGGGTCTGTTACAGCTTGTTTTCCTTTGGCTCGTACCAGTGGCAATTAGCCAGATTTTAAATCTAGGTAAGAATCTGGCAAGAAACAAAATCTGGTTCTCTAATAGTTAAGTGTGGCTTCACTGATGGGGGAGATAAAACTTGGTCTGTTTGCTAGACGAGGGATCCGGGGACCATTTGGGTTGTTACGTGATCGTAATTCCAAATTGTACTTTGCTTCTGTGCTAGAGTCTATAAGAGCTACTACTTCAGGTCTAGTTTATCTTCCCTCACCCTCCTGCTTGCCAAAAGAGGCCCCCTCCTGGGTTTCCAGAGCACCCAGGATATACATCCATCATTGTTCTTACACTTTTTATTGACTCTGACTTTTCATTAGACTGTAATCTCATTCAGGGCAGAGATTACAACAAATTCTTTGTATCATCAGCATCTAGAATAGTTATAGGGCACATAAACAATGCTCAGTAAATATTTGTAGATTTGAATTGAATTTGAAGCCCAGCTCCACCTAACCCCAATATTTATATTTTGATCAGATTCTCTGGTTACACACTGATTTTTGATATGTATAACTGTATGAATGATGGAGCTGTATTTGTTTAATGAAATACTGTATACTAGCAGACATAGCTCCCAACCAACATTTATTGAGTGCCAGGCACTGTGGGCAAATAAGGTGGATGAGACATGGGTCAGTTCCACAGGGCACTTGCCATGTAGTTGAGGAGATAATGGTAACACCTAGTAAGTCATTTTTGATATTGATCTGGATATTTTTCACAGTCACACCCTGCCCCCCACCCCCCGCCACATATGTCCAGTTTACCTCTTTTTCTTTGCCAATGGAAATCTTGTCCCAGTCTTCCAAATAGTCTTCCAAATAGTTGAGCATCCCAAGAAGAATCTGAATCAATCATATCTTTCTTTTCATGGCTCCATCAGGCAGCCTGACAGCCTGTCATCTGTTGAGAAGGCTGTGAAGTACAACCCTGTGTATGAAAGCCACGTGGCTGGATGTGAGCAGTATGAGGGACCCTATCCTCAGCATCCCTTCTACGGCTCTGCAGGCGGAGAGATGATTGGTGGCCTGAGCAGAGAAGAAATCAGACAGATGTATGAGAGCAGTGAGCTTTCCAAAGAGGTAGGAAACTTTGCATTTCTGCCATTGCACTGCTGCTGCTACTGCTGGAGTGTGTGTGTGTGTGTCTGTGTGTGTGTGTGTGTGTGTGTGTGTGTGTGTGTGTGTATGCCTGCAGGTACATGGGCTTCAGGACAAGGTGAAAAATATTTCATGGTTGGTTTTTACCTCATATTTCCCAGTGTGATAAGCAGAAGGTATTCAGTTCTGAGCTGTACTTTATTCCCACCACATGGCTGTTCTTTCTGTTATATTTCTTTTTAAGAAATATTTCTGAGTTAGAGCAACACATATGATATCCAGGGTAGTATATGCAGAATCTTCCATTTCTCTGAAAGGGCATTTCTTTCTTATAGTTCTCTCCTGAATAGCCCAGAAAGTCACAATTCCTTATAAACCTGTTGAGATTTTTCTAATGCAATGTATATCCTCTTTTTCTTTTTTGTTTAAGGAAATTCAAGAGAGAATGAGAATTTTGGAACTGTATGCCAATGACCCTGAGTTTGCAGCATTTGTGAGAGAACATCAAATGTAAGAATTTGAAAGAAACTCCCAACCCATGGCCTTCACAGTAGTGCCACCAGAGTGAGCATGTAATTCCTGTCTATGTGACAGGGTCTTGGTGCTACCCGGCATTTCTTGAACTCTTTAAAGTTTGTGCACGTCCACACAGAGCATCTCATTTATTCCCTGTAATGGCTTTATAAGTTGAGTGTTTCTTGTTTGAAGAAAGGAAGGCTTGGAAAGTTGAAGGGACTTACTTAAGACGACAATGATAGGAAGTGGCAGAGAAGATTTAAAATTAAGACACTATCTGTTTTGGACTAGCAACCCCTGGGCTATGTCATATTTTCTTGTTAGCATAAATCTCACTGGTGATCCAATGCTATAAAATATTCTTCATAGATGGTTTCTAGGAAAAGCATTTGAGTAGCCATAAATCCTCACGTTTTAACACATTCTTCCATTTTCATCTCTATAGATACTTTTCGGTATGCTTTGAATCACACATCTCATTGAAGGGTATCTCTTGCCTCTATCAAGTTTATGTTAATTTCACTCTCTCTTCCCATTTGATTTTCTCAGCATGCGTTTTGGGCAAGTGTCTGTAATTTTTTTTCTTTATTCCCCAGGATCCATAACCAGACTTACGTTACAAAAATAAACTGTCTTGTAAAGAGACCATCATGGGCATTAGTTGAGTGGAATAGATGGTATTACAATTTGGCATTGACATTAGTTCCTACTGCTGCCTTCACAGAGGTGCTTGCTCATAGATATGAACCAGCCAGTCATTTTCACCTGGCTTTTAGAAGAGAAAAACAAAAGCAATCCATGCATGCTCGTAAAAGAAATTGACAAAGGGTCAGAATAATACCCATGGTCCCGAGTGGAACCTCTGCCCCTTTGCTCCAAATCCTTTTTCTCTGGTAGACATTTCCTTCACTTATGGTCCCTCTCTGATAGAAGGGAAAATTGATACCTAAGGAAACTGAGGAAGATGCTTTTCTAATTCCATGTGCATGATGGAGATGCCTCTAGAAATCTCTGAATGTCGGCTTGGCTCCCAGGAGATGCTGCCAACCTTGCTGAATGCTGTCAGAACAATATTACCAGGAGTCTGCCTTTCAAACCAGAGCATCCACTCATCCCTGCATCTTCACCCAGGAGATGGCTGGCCCCTGGCTCCATTTCCATAGTATACAATAGAAAGAACATGAATTACATTTTTGTCTTTCCTAAGACCCTTTATAAGTATCTCAGAGCCATGTGCCTGAATGTGTTCCCTGAATTAAAAATGTATCTCATCTAGGGTAGGACATGAAAAGAAAGAATTCAGAAGAGCGTAATTCGGGACAGGCAGATTGACTACATGGTTTAGTTTCTTCTGGTGAACTCTCTGGCATTAAAATATAAAAAAAAATTCCATGAGACAAAGATTTGAGCTATCAAATAGAATATCCTGCCTATATGTGCTGACCTCAAATAGAAGATCCTGCAAAAAAAGAAAGTCCACATAGACACTGCAACCTTAAGGGAGACGTTTACAGAGGGACAATGGCATTGAAAACATAATCCATGCAGCATTTTCAGTTTTCACTTAGTCTCAGAGTTTTCACCCACCAGGTAGCCCAACAAAATGTTAATGGACTTGATTTAGGATTTAGTGAAAGCACTACATGGTCTTTGTAGTGTGCATTTTTTTTTTAAACTTAGCATAGCACAGGATAACTTTCCTTCAAAGAAGGGAAAAAAAGTATTGGTGATTTTAGGCATATAGCTTGGTGATGTATTAAATAAAAATAAATTTCAGTACATTCTTGCTTTTTCAATGAATCGCTCTTTGTTTTTTCATGGCAGGGAAGAGCTTTAACCAAAACTCCTATTTTGAAACTGATTAGAAGCCTGGAGAAGATGGAGATGACTTGTTACCCATGTCGTATAATTAACCTGGATTTTGAACACTGTTGGAAGAAGAGTTTTCTGTTAAAAAAATTAAATGTAGGGTATACTTTTTTTTCCAGTTTATAATTTCAGAATGTAGTAAGAGATGTGACCATTTTTATTTCCACAAAGACCAAAAACTGTGTTTAATGAAATTAAAAACTACACAAGTTCCAGAAAGTATTCTACAAGAAAAAAGCTGGACCTTGGAGTTAGGGCTGCAATTGCTGTCTGCTTTGGAATCTTTGAGGGTGTCTCCTAAGAACTATGCCTCAGGTTTCCCAGCAGGAAAATAAGGTGAGACTGTTAGAACAAGGTGAAGCCAGGCTTAGAACGTGAATATTTTGTAGCATATTTGTTATTGTCAGGTGAAATGGGGAAGCCTTTGAAGGAGTCTTAATATAGTTTATAATCAGGTATTCATCTAAATAAAATGTTTTCCTTTTTTTTTTTTTATCAAGTTGCTAAAGAAAAAGCTACTTTTTGGCTGCAGTATAGAATTAGGCTTGTATTTTATGCTTCTACTAGAGTTTTGAATTTCCTGAGTATATTATTGAAGACCACATTATTGCTATGTTCAGTATGTCAACATCCTATTTTTCTAAGGTTTCAGGAGCAATACGTATTGATATGTATAAAATTTAGAAGATCCCACTAATCTAAAGACGAACTTAATCGCATGGGCAGGGAGGGAGTGGCCACAGTGCTGAGAATAAACTTTGCTGATTGACAGGTGGACTGAGTAGGCGGACCTACTAATAGGTTCCCTGCCTGCTTCTGAGACCTGAACATGTCTTGGGAAAATCCTGGATCTCCTCTACTTCCTGGTATATTAATTTGGAAAACAGCACTTAACTACCTCACATATGACAGATTAGTTCATATGCTTTGCTTCTCCTTTGTGTAATACCTCCTGTTTAAATTAATTCCTGCTTCCAAAAAAACAGCATCAGACTCTTATTGCAATTAAAATATTTTTTAAATTGTTCAGATAGGAAATCCATACCTTATATAAATTTTGACTGAGGATAGAAGTTTTCCTCTTTCTGCCTAGTGTCCTAGTGTTTTTTTTTTTTTTTTTTTCCCAATGGGTAGCTTTGGAGGGGGATAGGGGAAGGCCAAATAATCATCACTATTAATATTAAATTGCATATGCCAATAGGTTATTATGAATACAGGCATTTTATTGTAGACATCTTCAATTTGCCAAAAACGATCTTGAACATTTTGATTTATTTCTGACCAGGTATAAGTAACCAGGTATAGGCTGATCATAAGATAAAATACTTGGTTCATTTTTTTCTCAACTTGATGACTGCCAATTCCACTCAGTATGATGACACTGGAAACTAAATGTCTGGGCTCAGTACATGCCACAGCAAAGCTAGTGAAAGCCTTAGAAGATATCCAGGTATTTTGTAAAGTATGGATGTATAACAGGTTGTGTGTGTGTGTGTGTGTGTGTGTGTGTGTGTGTCCTTATGTGTCAAGATAACTCCTTTATCTCAGTATTCCCTTTCATTCCCGACTCACATAATGGATCCTCTATCCATTCACCATGGGTACAAGCCACTACTGGGACACTTTCTACTGGGCTCATTTGAAAAGTAATTGATAATTATCTTTAAAGCATTTTAAGTGCTAATGATATTTATCACCACTAAGTGTTTGACTTTATTTGTAAACCTTCAAAGTTTTCTGCTTTAGATTTTAAACTTTTTTCCTAAACTATTTGTGTTAGATGAAAATGTGTGTTTTTTTGTTTTTTTTTTTTTTTATCACAAATTAACCCTAGAATGCAATCCTTTGAGTGTGTGCTCGCTGGAAGAATTCTAGATGGGCATAAATCCATCTAGGGCAGAACACTTAGGATAAACACAAACTGAGCCAAAGGAGATTGTTGGTTTTCACGAGCCAAGCAGTGAAGTGGGAATTTGGGAATTCTGACACATGTTACCATCTCTAATTTCCTTTCACATGACCTTTTATGCAAGAGCAAACCACTTTGCTCTACATGAATGTCTGCTGCACACCAATGAAATGGAAGAGTAAAGGAACCCCTGAACTATCAGGGAAAGAACAAGAGGCCTCAGTTCAGGAATAAAGGCTTAAGTCTTACTTTTGTGATAGCTGAACCACAGTTGAAAGATTGAAGAATGCAGTCTCCGCAATGAAGATCCATTCATGTACGAAGTAAAGCATGGCAGGAGCTATCAGTGTGATGGGGAACACTACCCCCAAAGAGCTTTTTAAAAGAGCTTTCCCCAAGGTGATATAATGTCATGGAGTCATTTAAAAGTCTTAGGTTGAACTCTCATTTAGGCTACACGATTGAGGAATGAAATGTTCTGAATATTAAAACATTCTCATTAACCTAGCAACATAATATTTAATAAGACTATCACTTTACTTGAAAATAATAAAATGTAGTTAGCATTAAAAGTGCATGGTAAGTAACCTTTATTTTTTCATAATATCAATTTTCATTGATTCATAAGGTACTGTGGAGTTTTACAAATATAGCCTTTATAATTGAGTTAATACTCTATTCTTTTTTCATAGGTTATAGATAAAGGGGAATTTATTTGATAAATAGGGCTCCAATTCCACCATTGCAATGGTTTAAGGGTATTTGTTCACATTTATGTGGCCTAAAGTCCTATTTACTTTACATAATAAAATGAGTCCAGGTTTTACCTGATTTTATTCCCACCTCTGCTGTTTTCCCTGCATTGTCCAGTCACCATGGGTTGGCTGCCTGCCACCTAATTTTTTTTTTTTTTGCCACATAGTGAATTGGAATGTAGTTGAACAACCCCGTCTTACTGTTACCTCTAACAAAAAGATTGAAACTGTGCAAATATTCTTTGTAGACTCTAAAAATATTTGGCTCAAATATGATTTCTGAACTAGTTATTGATTTGCATGCTTGTTTTATAAGTTTGCCTTCCATTTTATGATTTTTAGGTAGCTGGTATCTTTGTGTCATTTCTGTGTTTTCAACAATGGATGCTTTGACATGTTCAATTCTGAATTGAATTCCATTTTGCAATGGAAAGACAACGTATTTATTCCATAAGGAAAGACCTGATATAGGAGAATAGGTATATTAAATTGAGATTTGTTTTTAGCCAAGAAATATCGGTAATTTTGTGGGGTTTTTTTTCCTAAAATATTTCTAACAATTCCCAGTAGGAATGGGTGGGGCTATCCTTCCTCATTTATAATCCAGCTGCAGTGAGTCAGGATTCTAGCTCATTCTATTCCCAATTGTGTGATAAATGCAAGAAAATGATGTGAAGGTAACAATCCTCGAATCCATTGCATTGTGTTTCACAAAGGGTCCTGGCTAGAGGTGGAAAGGTGGGAGGGGACCATAATATAATTGATGATGTAAAGAATTTGCCTGGAAATTTCCTTGACTCATGCATTTTGTAAAACCTTACACAATTCTTGTGAATTAAGAACAGACAGGTTAAACCACTCCCCTCAGAATAGTGAGACACACATTAAAAACACTGCCCTCAGCCACAGTTATAGCCACAGCGTAGATTAAGTGATTCCTCATCCTGGTTTTTTGTTCTCTTACATTTAATTACTTCTTTAAAGATTAAGGGCATATATAGGAAAAAAAAATCAGAGAATACAGGTACAATTTTTATATCAGCTCTATGTGATGATAATTAAGTGATAGTGTACATAAAGTAATATATGTTTAATATGGAATATGGATAGTGAAGGACTTTTCTTTTTCATCTTATTTATAATGACATTTTATCCAGATTGTGGAACAAATAACTTCATTTAACTGTACTATCTTGCCGAAGTTTTCTAGTCTTAATATTGGCTAATGAGAAACAAAAATTTTAAAGTTTTTATGTATATATAAGGATCTTTCTTTTCCCATGTATATAATTATACTGTTTTCCTTAGTAATAAACATCTCTTTCAAGAACCTGTCTACATTTTCTTTTGTCAGTTAGAAGAAACATTATAGATCTCAGCAACAGTTGAATTGTAATTATGAAAGACACATACTATGTGAACACTGTGTGAAAATCAAAATCATTTTTTGATTTATCTTTGTGTAATTAGGATTAGGAGAACAGGAGATGAATCTGGAGCCTTGAATTTTCTTGGTAATTAATGATGCTCAGTCATTATTTGGCCTCTCTGGAACTTTTAAACTTTTGGCCTCTCTTTTAAACTCTTAGAAACTTTCATTTTTTCCCCTCATCTGCTTAAGTAGGATGGAAAGAAAACTGATGAAGCCGATTAAAGAAAGATTAGATGGCGTAGCTGGCACCAGCTGTCTGTAAGGAGATGAGAAATTGGTGACCTGTCTAAAGAGAACCGAGAAGACATACATATGGTGACAACAACCCAAAGCAACCTTGCATGGGAGGGACAGGAGGAAAATCAGCTACCAGTTATCTGAGCACACAATATCCTAACGTGACGGCATGAGGAACCTCAGTTTTCAGGATTTTTTCCTTCCTACATCTGCGTGGTGTCTTGCTGGCAACAGGACGTGAGGAAATCCTAAATCCCTCTTAGAAAATAGGAGTGTGGTCTTGATTTGACTCCAAAGACCGTATTATAAAAAACTCCAAAAAGTGGGAGAAATATGCGTAATACCTGTGGATTGATTGATTAGTGACCTCGTTTTAGGAGAAACAGTGAGTAATAACCCTGTTTTTAAGAAGGCTGGTCTGGACAAGCCCTCGTCACCCTTAGCTCATGCCCTCACAATGCTGGTCTACTCTCTAGTCCTTCTGAACTTACGTCCCGTCTGAGCTAGTCCTTGATTGACTGTGCCCCATCAACTAACCTTTAAATTATCTTCCCACCCAAACACACATATCTTGTGTCCCATCCTACCGCCCCCTTTTTTAGAACTAATGAATCCATGCTAATGTAATAATAGGTGTTCAGGAATCAATCTTTTCTAAGTAATGCCTACATTGTATGTGGGCTTTTGGGAAACAGTTCCTTATCTCAAATGAATAACTCTCATTGTCAATACTGCACACACTGTGGCAGGTTTGGGGAAAGACTTGCATATTTTCATCAGGTGGGCCTTTCAATGAGCCTGAAAACAACAACAACAACATTCTTTCATGTCTTTTCCGTACACGTATTCCATTCTGTTATTCACTAAAGCTGTATTTTAATTTTTTTATTTACATCATTGACTTCCCATTAAACTGAGTTCTTTGATGTTGGGGCCATGTCTTGCTCATTTGTTATTTTCAAAACAAAAGGGTACTTGATTCAGAGTTGGTTTACAATAATTAGTAATTCAATTGGCTTGATATAATGGATAGATGTCTATTTTATGACCAGCAAGCAAATGATTACTTTGTATTCCAGGAACAAATTAGGACTTATGAGTGGTTTACAAACCACTTTTAAAGAGATGGTTTGTAGAGATTTTAAAATGACCCTAAGTATTTCAAGACATCAGATTGATACATTTGGATCTATCTTATTCTCATTGACTAATTCACGGAATGTATGGACTGCTACATCCAGATGTAGTGACCTGTGTGAGTTTCTTAACCATAGGCTCAAGGAGGAAGGCAGGATGAAGGGGGGCGTGGTTTGGAGAGTGGGGCTAGGACAGCGGAAACAAGCTTCAGGTGCTGTGGAGGGAGGGCCGGGAGAAGGCTGGGGAGCTGGTAGATAGGTGAGTTTGTAGGGACAAAAATTCACCTTTACTTTCTGTCCATAGAGTTGGGAGTATGATGCATGTAGAAGGCATTTGTTTAATCTTAAAAAACAGTTTTTATAAAAAAGTTATTTTATTCCTTGTTTATTTCTTTATTGTGTAGGGCAGAAAGAAAAATTAAGGCATCAGAGAACAGGACATGGGTGAAGGTGTGACCCAGTTCTTCCCATTCTTAAAAAACACTACCACACAGAGGGATGAGTAGTTGGTTAAACCTATCAGTTTTATTTCAGTTTCTGCAATTAACTTTTTTGAAAGTTGGTTATGATACGCCTTCAAAATTGTTCACGTTTGTCCTGAACATAGCAGCGACTGATTTCGGCATTTCCTCTAAGTTTCCCAAGGTTTACCATGAAGAGAAAATGGCTTGACTTCCCCTTTATGTAGCTCAGTTCTCACACAGTGGCTGGTAACCTGGTACTCCAGAGGAAAGGCCCTGAAGAGAGAAGGCTTTATGCCAGGTTCCTCTGAAGTGTATTGCCCCTAACTCCATGTAGGTATTTGGAAGCATCTATTTGGTTCTATGCTCCTAAAGAACAGGTATTAGTTTTGCTCAGTGTTAGATAATTGACAAAAACTCAATAAGGATTACACTGCTACTGCTATGAAACCATCAAAGGTTTATGTGACAACAAAACAAATGTTACTTATTTTCAATATTTTCAATAACGAATGTGGAAAATCTATTTTTTCTTTTTCTTTTTTGTTTTGGAAACAGGGTCTCATTTTGTTGCCCAGGCTGGAGCACAGTGGCACAATCACAGCTCACTGCAGCCTCCAGCTCTGGTTTAAGCAATCTCGCCCGCCTGAGTAGCTGGGACTACACTTGCCACCATGCCTGAATAACTTTTAATTTTTTTGTAGTGATAGGGTCTTACCATGTTGCCCAGGCTGGTCTTAAACTCCTGGCCTCAAGTGACTTTCCTGCCTTGGACTCCCAAAGTGCAGGGATTACAGGTGTGAGCCACTGAGCCCTGGCTTAACCCATTTTTGATTCCGATTTTAAATTGCTCTTGCTTGGAAGGTACAGAAAAATAAAATAGATTAGAAAATTTTCAAAGTTTGATGCAAAACTAAACTGTAGTTATTTGAGAACAGAATTTGCTTTAATCTTCTAATTGCTTTTTAGTGATAATTGATTCAGATGTCCCTTTCCCTGTCTTCTTTTTCTTCTACTATGACACTGCTTTTACACTTTTAAAGTTGTTATATAGAAAGCTTTTGAGAAATAATTTTCCCTCAAAGAATTTATGTTTTCTCATACTTTAGTACCTTATTTACTATAAATGAGAGAAGGTTGAGGATCTAAATTAAAGAAAAAATTGTTCTTTACTTTTTCTTTTTAAAATATTATTTGAATTTGGGATGCCAAAGATAAAATGCCAAAAATAAAATCTCCTTCTACCATTGAGGGACAATACCCTTTTAGGTAAATAATCAATAATCAGTGTTGCAGTTTCTATCAGGAAAAAGGATTTCATCGATTATTACCAGGGCAGATGACACTTGTCAAAGTATCTGGATAAGGAGGCTGTTAGGTTGAAATTGCCCTTTCAAAATATTGCCTGTTTCTTTCAAAAATGTAAAAGTAAAGGTAACTTCTAGAGAAATTTATTTTCCTTATAAAGTGATCTCCATGACATGGTAGTGGAATGATCTTTCTTTTTCATAAAATAAAGCTCTAAAACACATGTTGAGGATTGGAAATACCTTCTATCCAACACTGTGGGCCAGGGGAGATTTTTCCATTGCTTCACTTTTTCTTAATTTACTTTCAGATTTGCCAGTGATGTTTCAAAGTTAAAATTTAACTTGGAATGGCAAAGCTGCAAGCATAAATGGACTTTCCATTAATGAACAGGTTTAGACACTATTCTCTTTTGAGGACAGTCTTAAGTTAATTTTAACTTAAAAACATAAAATTGATAGTTTTTAGAAAGATCTATAAAATCAGGTGATTCTTCTCAGTTTTATTAAGCCATGCTGGAGAGAGTAGGAATCCGATACCATAAATGAACATGTTATAAAAACACTAGCTTTGCTAGTACTTGTGTGGTGCCCGGGCAAGAGCCATGCTGACTGATGACATTGAATCATTTCTTCTTGTTCCTGGCTTGTGATACACTGTGCTGATGTCCGTGAACATGTTTACATCAGTACCTCACCCTGAACCCCCACTTGGGATGTCTCAACAGAGCACCAAGTGAAGCCGTTGCTCTCTGTTCCAGGACTTGCTGGGGAAAGAGGGCAGCGTTACATGGCAACCTGCAGAGATAAACATGGTAACTTGCAATTCAGTTGCTCCAGTGTTTCCATCTAATTGTCTTAGAAAATTTTGTCCCCAGTATGGTTTGATTTAGAGCAGAGGGTTGGGTTAAATTATTACCTAAAATATTCACCGTTGAGATCATCTTTTATTGCTAAATTATGTGAACCAAAATGTAATGTTTTTAACCTCTCCTATACTGATTTAAGGAAGAGATAATATTAGTCATTCCCAGATTATAAAACTGTGCCTCGGCAGCAGAAACAGGAGGTGAAATATCTTGAGAACATTTCCACTTCAAGTTTCCTTTTATTATCTAGAAGACTGGAAAAAGTCTTCCAGTCTAGTCATTCTAGCCAACAGAGGTGATCATGTAAGACTCAATTTTCTAGGATTAATCTAATTGCCAAAGCCTAAACCATGACGGTACAGAACTGACAAGCCCACCCAGGCCCGTAAAGCTAATTCCTGTTTGAGCCGCCACTGGGGGCAGAGGTGCTGTTGTACTGATGGGTACATGCAATGTCTCCACTTTGCCTCTCCCCTTAATGTGACTTCGTGTTCATCTGCATGTTGTGAGTTGCTGATGGCTTCCAGCTCTGGCATCCTCTTCTCTTCTGGCCATAGTGACTGACCCATGTGTAGTTGTGGTTACTAAGTGAGCTCAGCGTCTGAGTTTCAAAGTCATCAACCTCACAGAAGGCTTGTGTCTGAGGTTGTGCAACACGGTGCCGAGTGGATGGGAGCCCAGCATTCATTGAACTGAGTGGCTGCAAACAGATGAGGAAAGTACAATCTGTTGTTAAAGTGGCCAGTAGAAATGGGGCAGATAAACAATACTGCATCTTTCCTCCTAGCCCAGAAGCTAAACACTCTTGTTAAGATGAACACTACATAAAATCAGTTGGTCTCTTATGAATATTATCATCAAATTTGCATTCCCAAAGGAATAAGTTTTTTATGAGGAGACTGTTATTCTTTTTCACATGCCTATCTTTGGTCTCTGACTTGTTTGGGTATCCTAGGTGACTCTGAAATTATCGAAAAATATGACCACAAGCAACCCTTATTTACCCAGGGTAATATTTTATATCTTCCTGACAGGTAAAGTGAATTTCCTTTGCCTATTATTTAATCTGGGTTTGGAGAATGCAAAATAATTTTTGTATTTGACTAACTGAAACATAAAAGTGGATATGGGTGAATTTGCTTCATTAAAAGTCACCTGATTGTTTCAGGATTATCTAGTATTTAATCTCATTAATTTCTGGGGGTGATTACATAAGAAAGCTCTTCTAAGTCTCCAAACACCTTTTCTCCAAAGAGTTCTAGAACAGTACAGAGTGCAAAATAAAGGCTGGAATGAGCCATAAACATTGACTACAAAATAGGGAGCAAAAAGAGCAGAAGGGAAATAGGATATAATAAACATATACTTTAAAAACTGCTGGCCTTTATTTGAACTATCCTTTCCCAAATGAGTTATATTTAGAATCACACTTTATTGCTGGATTCTGAGAAACTGGGAGTTTGGGGCTTGGGCAGGGAGAACCTGGAAGGATCAGGGACATGGTTTCCAGCCAACAATGCTGGTGAGAATCCAAGACGCAGGTAGGTTTATGTGTGTGGAGAAGGTGGGGAGAGGGCTCAGAAAAGCTAGTAACTGAGCCCTAGGTAATGATTTCAAAGTCAGGGTGGGCAGGCAAGCTAAAGGGTATTTCTGAAGTCAAGTCAGTGGGAGTCAGAAGTTTGCTACAGAATGTGGGAGTCCAACACAGGAGGACTGAAGTCCAAGTCAGGGTCCAGGAAGGGTCCACGGCAGGTGAGGGGAAATGATGTCAGTGAACAAAGGGGCAATCTGTCAAGGGTGGCTTCATCATGAGGAAGTTTCCTGTCCCTGCTCCTAGGTTTAAATAGCTCCTGAGAGGCAAGAACCTCTGCCCTGGTGCTGCCTGGCCTCTGCAGTAGAAGCAGGCAATTGGAAGGGCCTAGCTGAGGCTGGAGGTGAGGGCAAGGAATGGTAGTGAGAAAACGACCCAGGCATACAAGTTTCCCAGGGGTAGCCCTGCGGTGCTGGCCACTGAGTTACTCAGCTAGTTTCTCAGTTCTGAAATTTATATTAGCCCAAATATGTAGACTTAGTCTAAGGTTTCTTCTTTTTTGTAAATTACATAAAACCATACCAAATGCGGCCTTTGAAATGTGATGGAAAACATTCTGTACATGCACATAATTCTGCCTTACAGTAATAACCTCTGGGCATAGTGTTGAAAAGTGAACATAAATCAATGTCTAATTGATGGCATAAAAAGCGAACTGCCACTAAATCTTGTTGCTCTTCTCTTTTTAAAAATATTGATCCATTTTCTGTTTATAGGCATTATATTTTTGTTGGTAGTTATGCATTTTATAAGCTTATTCCTGGATTTACTCTTGAATGCCTATTGTTGGCCTCAAAAAAAAAAAAAATAATGTGACTCCTCCTTTTTAGTTCTCATTTGAGAACATGGCACCTCTACTTCCTACTAATTCTGAATATTTTTAAGTTACCATTTATTGAGTGTGTCTATGGATTAAGTGCTTTATATGCAGTATTTCATTGCATTATTTTTACAACTGCCTTCAACAATGCTCCCAATCTGTTAATAATGTTAAATTACCAGTCAGTCTTACAGCGATTCAAAACTATGGGGCCTCACAGTCATTTCCACACAAAATTTAACATGACTGATTGGAAAGCAGAATAGATGTTACCCTTTGTGAGTTGCCTCTTTTTAGGGACATCGCCCAGTCAATGATGTGACATTAATGCTGAATGCAGAAGAAGCGCCAAGCAAATGTATTTTTTCCTTTTTTATTATGGTTTTAAAAATTATTATAGCATAATAAACCTTCATTTGAAGAGAATTTTAAAATTACAGAAAGGTGTAAAGAAAACAAATCAACAGTCTCTCTCCACATATAGCTATTATTATTTTGATATCTTTACTTCTAGTCTTTTTTTCTATACATATGCATTTTAAGGAATTAGAACTATGCTCATTTTCCATGTAATATTATACAAAGAGCATGTTCATTAAAAATTATTTAGTAAATAATTTTCAGAAACATTTTACCACATATACCACCAGATGTAGCATATTTTGCTTGACCTTTGAAATGTTAAAAAATATTTGAATTAGTTGCCAGTATTTTAAAATGAGGAAATTTCACATCGCCTAGCTACTTCACTAGCCTAGGTGACTGGTTCGAACGCTGTTGGTATGTCCTTTGAGAGTTCTGGGATGGCTCTACTAAAACTTATACTAGCCATTCACATATTGTGAACTATTTTAGATTATTTCCAATTTTTTGTTGTTAGAATGAATACTGTAGGGAATATCATTGCATTTTCTGCATTTCTGAGTATTTCCTTAAGAAAGCTTTCTAAAGTAGATTTATTTCATTGAAGTTTCAAGTTTTTTCTTATCACACTTTCTTGACATTCACTTCACAACAGGCTTCTTTCCCTGTGGCTGATCTCCCATGTCAGCTCAGCAGTGTCTCAGACTGCCCGCACGGGCGTTTGCTCACCAGACCAGGCTCCTGCTCTCAGCTGCCAGTGTGAGAGCATGTCTTGGCCTAACTCCCCACTCACCGCTTTGCTCAAGTTAATTTGGCCAGAGTCTCCGTTAACTTACTATTTTTAAAATCAAAGGTGATGTAGTATAAGTGAGTTTTGCAATGTTTACTCTTTACTTGAATATAATATCACTTTTTAAAAATTGAGTTTTTACTTCAATTATTTAAAACTATTCCTAATTTTTATTCTGAATTATAAACTTTTGGATGTTGTTTCACTGTAATGACTATAATGCTTAGAAAAGTATTTTTTTCTGTGATAAAAGTCCCTATTGAATGAAATTTATAAATACAACACAAAATGAGAAGTCAGTAATAGGGATATGAAAGTGTCAATATAGAAAGATGAATAACTTTCATTTGATCTTGATACATTTATTAAAGAAAAACTCTGTGTTTATCTCTTCCCCTCCATTCATCCTCATTATTTTAGATTACATCTAGAGTCATCTTCTGTTAGAAATTTTTTTTTTTGATACAGAGTCTCACTTTTTCACCTGGGCTAGAGTGCAGTGGCATCGTCATAGCTCATTGCAATCTCCAACTCCTGGGCTCAAGTGATCCTCCTGCCTCAGCCTCTGGAGTAACTGAGATTACAGGTATGTGCCACCATGCCTGGCTAATCTTTTTATTTGTTGTAGAGAGGAGGTCTTGCTCTTGCTCAGGCTGGTCTTGAACTCTTGGCCTCAACAATCCTCTTGCCTCGACCTCCCAGAGTGCTAGGTATACAGGCATGAGCCACTGTGTCTGGCCTTAGACATTTTTAACTTAACACTTTGAGAAGATAGTTTTAAAAACCACTGTTAAATACCTTGCACACACTCAGCTCCTTGTTGTGAGAAAGTCAAAGATGTATGAAACACAATCCTTGCTCTTAGAGAGTTTGCAATCTAGTTGGGAGGACACAAATACATGAAAAAATTCAGAGAATAAAATCAAGTACATTGTGTGTCACTTGACAACAGGGTTATGTTCTAAGAAATGCATCATTAGGCAATTTCATTGTGTGAAGATCCTACAGTACACTTACGCAGACCTAGCTGGTATAGCCTACTACATACCTGGGCTCTATGGTATAGCCTATTGCTTCTAGGCTACAAACATGTACAGCATGTTCCTGTATTGAATACTGTAGGCAGTTGTAACACAATGTTAAGTATTTGTGTATCTAAATATAAAAAATGTACAGTAAAAATATGGTATTATTATCTTACGGGACCACTATCATATATGCAGTTTGTCGTCGACTGAAACGTTATTCTGTGGTGTGTGACTATACTAGTCAGGTGGAACAGGCTACTTCTAGTGATCAAAAGAAGTGAGAATTCGTTGTGAGGCCAGTAGGCTGAGCCAGGAAGGTTAGTTCTAGGCAAATTAACTTGCTTTGCTCTAGTGGATGTTATAAGTGAGTAGGGCAGGCATGGTTCTCTAGGGCGGGGAAGGAGACCGGCCTACCTGAGCTGAGTGTTCAGGCTGGGAAGTAACGGGGATAAGTTTAGCTGGGTGGGAGGGGCAGTGGCTGTCAGATGTAGAGCACCAGACAGAGCAGTTTAAACTTGCTCTGACAGAGGCAGGAAACATGCTGATGGTAGCACTTGGGAGCCTTTCCCCCCCTGGCACTGTGGTATATAATATTTGAATAGGAAAGGAATAGAGGTAAGGAGGCCAGTTAAATGGTTGCTGTCATAGTTCAGGCATGATGTGATGAAGGTAAGGAAGTGGAAGATTTTAGAGAAATGAATGCGTTTAAGAAATTTTACAAAACAAAAACAAAAGACCTGCTAGGTTTGAAGACTGGCTAGATATGGAGTAAAGGAAAAGGAAAAAAAAAAATCAATTCTACAGTTTCAAATTTTGGGTACCAGGAGCATTAAAGAGTCTTTAACTAGAAACAGGAAAGCTTAGATTGGGTATCACTCTATGGCAGACAGTATTATATATCCAGCTTTAGAGATAGCGTTTGCTTCTCCATGGGCCCCTCTTTTCTGAGTTTCTGTTTTGTTTTGTTGATATTAGAGTGCTAGATAGTAAATTTGAGAGTGGGAAGAAAGTCGAATGGTGGGCTAACAGTTTAGTCTTGAAGAGTATAAGGTTTTTCTTCTAAGATAAATGAGCCATTTAGCTAATTAGCATAATGTTACTAAGACAAAGATCACAAAGATCATTAAAAAAACTTTTATTTCCTTTTCTTTTAAGGTGAACTAATTAACTTGCTTTGCTCTTTGGCACCAGATTTTGCTCCTAATTGTGAACTCACCAATTCACAAATTGATGCTGTTGACACTGGGGAGATGGGGAGTTTGAGAGGATGAATCAATGCAAATGCTTCTGAGATGTGCATACGTGTGCCCCTGTGCACCTACACGTGCGTGCACACACCCACCCCTCTGGGTCCATGCCTTACCCGTACTGGATTAGTGCTTTCTTAGGGCCTTGACCATGTATTTATTTATTGACTAATTTATTCTTCAGCAACGAATATCAAAGAAGGAATAAGAGATGACTAAAAGTGAATAGATTAGTGTGTCTTAATGTTTAAAATGTTGAGATGGGTTGTAGAAGATAGGATAGGGAGAAACAGGTCTTCTTTTGCTATAAGTATTACTCTGGATAATTTTACCTTAAATCACCATAGCATGTCATTGCATACACTTAAGAGGAACAACGCTACTATTTTTGAACCCCTTGGCAAGGAAATTAACCAGCAAGAGCACTTCTTTTAATAGGAAAGTTGGAATCCATTATAAAGGCTGTTCTTATGTTATCAGATGAGTATAAAGGAGGCATCAAGTAACTCTATTACCTTCAACAGTTGTAAAAGGCAGAAAACAATGATATCTTTCTTTGCTTTTTTGGACAGACGAGCTGTTTGTTTGTCTAAGTGAAAAAGCATCATCAAATAGCAATGGTAGCCAAGTTTCCCTGGGAGGCAATAATGACTTCATAGCTCATAAACATGGCATTGCCACACACTGACCTGTCTGCAGCCTTGACCTCATATGACATATTCCTAAATCCCTCTCTGTGAGGATTTGGGGTCCAAAGGAACGGCAAGACAAAAGGTGAGTTGAGGCACTTAGGGCCAGGAGGAGCTGATACTTTAAAGAGCAATAAAGATATCAAATTGGTTAAGACAAATTTAGTCATAGAATGAAACGGGTAAGAGGGATTGGAAATTGGAACAAACTGGGATAGAATGGAGCAAGAGAAAGATTAGGAACAAAACAAGAGGATTCCAGGTTTACAGAGAAGAGTTGCCTGTGACTGCTATGTAAATGCTGCATGGAGACTTTGGTTTAATTTAAAGAATGAGATGGACAACGCAAGACTCAGAAACCTTATTATAGTGAGATGGCACTACCTTGATTTGATTCCATAGTTCCTGATCTCCTGGATTAAAAATAAGCAAAGAGTAGATGTAGCAAAACAAAAACAAAAACAAAACAGGGTAATGTATTTTGGTTTGTGTTAAACATTTTCAGTCAGATCTGGAAGACGATAGTTAAGACAACTTTTGAAAAACTGCTCCATAATATGTTGACAGAACTACTTCCTGTTGCTAAACATAGAATGGCATTTTGAATAACCCTGCTTGGCTAGGGTCTCCTCACAGTCCAGACTAGGATGTCCTCAGACTTCTGTACCATACATTCACAGTGGCTCTGTACATGATAATGGAGAAGTATAATAGAGACAGTCCAGATAAACTTTCTGAAAACAAATCCCTTCAATTCAAGTGGAGTGGAGGGTGAGTGGTGATAAATATAGACTCCTATTAGAAGTGAAAATATCTGACATTTGTGTCACAAATGGCAAGAGCTGTGAGGCAGAGTGGAAAAAGTAGTATTTAGGGGAAGAGGGTGGTAGGACTCAACTTTCAGTCATGGAGTCATGGATCAGCCACAAAATAACTAAGTAACCTCGGCCAAGTTACTTTTCCAGATTTTGAATTCCTTATGTAAAAAGTAAGGAGGTTAAAAGATTGGCATCTCAATTGGTATGACTGGGATTCATAAATGGGGACTTATTGTACTCATCTCCCTACCTTTAAGTATGTTTAAAATTATCCATAATAAAAAGTAAAACAATTTATAATGCACATTAAAAAAACCTAAAATGAGGAGGTTGGACAAAATGGTAAAGTCTCTCTGATTCTAAAATTATGTGATTCATTTTGTATTACGGTTCTGCAGGATGCAGCTACGATTGTTTCAAGCTGTTTTGTGGCGTCTTATGCAATCAAAAATTTCTTCCCTTGGAATGACTTTTCCAAATCAATATTATATTCTTGACCATGCCTCCTGAGTTAATTTACATGGAAATGTATGTGTATTTCATGAGTTGTACTCAGGGGCCTGGCATGTTTTACAGTGGTTTATAGTCTTTTCATATCAAAATCAATGTCAGATCTCCAGATGCAGTTTGAAGGTAATACATCCACGTGAACAATTCCAGAATGGGCTGAAAACAACATCCTTTTGGATACCAGCGTGATTTCCCGTGAGAGCCACCCTTTGTGACAGGTGATTAATGCTCACTATTTGTGAAAACTTAATAAATTTCTCTACTAGTTTTTCTACTGGAATCCTCCATCCATACCCAGCTCAAGACATGAGGCAGCCAACCAATGATTTGATCAGCTTGCAAAGGTGAGTTGGATAGTTTTTCTTACATCAACTCTCCTAACAAAGGTCTGGTAACGTTAGTGGCATCAGCAAGCAATTCTGCTTCCGGGTTTAAATATAGATGGGAAATCATGGGTCCTGAGTAGAAGACTGCAGGGCAACCTGCATAGTAAGAGATGTGTCAGAAAAGGCTTATTTTTAGAATAAAGATCTACCAACAGCTCGATGATAGAACAAACTGTTAAGTCTTGATATTAGTATTATTTTGGAAATTCTTGCCTTCCATGATAACCCCAAAAGCTTCTTTGTTAATCTGAGTGCAATTCTTTTCTGTATGGGACGTAATTTCTGAGTAGTAAGGAGGGGTTGCTCTATGACAGCTGGTATTTTTTGGCTAAGCTCAGTTCCAACATTATTAGATAAAATGTCAGTGGTAAGAAACATGAATTTATATTTATTCTAATATACTAGCCCAAAACTGAAGTAAAAATCGCTTGAAATTTTGGAAATTGTCCTCAAGAAGAGACCTGCCAAGGACAGCCTTTCCCATTAGGTGATGATTTGGCATTAGCTGCCTTCTGTGAAACGAAATTACAGTAACATCAAGAAACCTAAAAACTATTGTTTTATTTTTAGGAATGAGTCCAAGTTGAGCAGTTATGATTTTATATATCTCCTGCTTTCATCTGTGATTTGAAATATTGTATGGCTGTTTTTAAATTCTTCCTTTTCAAACCATTCTGTAATCTCACCATTGGTCAGAGACAACATGGTGTAGAGAAAAGGCCAAAGAATTTTGGAAGGATAGGAGTTCAAATCCTGGCTTTTTTCATAGGCTGTGTCATATTGAAGATAATTTACCCCTCTGGGCCTCAATGTCCTCATCTGTTAATTGGGAATAATGATAAGTCCAACCTCACAGGTATTAAATGAGATAATATTTAAAAATTAGAAAATTATATAACAAACTGCAAATGTTGTATAATAATTATTGCATCATGAGCAGATCTGGAATCTTAGAAAGCAAGATTTCTATAAAGTAATGAATATTTAAGGGACAAAAAGAATTTCTAAGTGAAGCATTCCTTAACTGGGAATGCTCTTCACAAAATGAGCAATATTTATGTTCATTATAGTGTCCTGTATTTCTTGACCTACCTGGGCATTGTCAGGCTTTGGAAGGATCCCAGAAGAACAATCTAGATTTGGTGCATTGGGAATGTTTGCTACCTAAGGGCCTCATTCCCAGAACACACCTCACTCCCTCTGTCTTGCTTATCATCATTATTTGTTGGTAGTATAACCAGTGTGACCCTCTGAGTACATACAACAGATGTCCAGGCTTTGCTTCAATCTTTCGTTTTTGTTCCTTTTTAAAGAAGATTAAATGAATTGAAGAGAAAGCTTGATTTCCATTTTCTTCTTTTATATGTTTGGAGTTCCTTCTAGAATACCTTGGGGAATTTGTTTTCATTTTCTGTAACTGGATTACCTCACCAGTGTTTGCACAGTAGCACTAATTACTAGTATCATGAAATTGTTTCTTCTCAACAGAGTTTTGAAAACACCTTTTATAAGATGTCTCTTCCATCTAGAGGAGCCATATGTATGATCACACCCCCAGTTTTGGCCACGTGAACAGTAAGAGATTGTCATCCTGGAGAATGGCTGGCGATCTTAACATCTTTGGTATATAGGACCCTGTGAAAAAATATTGCGAAAGTTATCTTTATTAGTAGTATGGTTTTACCACTGCTGGAGTGACTTCTGCTTTACTCATGGACATTTATGAGTGCTGTTAAAAATTCAGCTTTATGCTGGACAGTCCGCTTGGCTACATTCAAGGTTTCTCACTGCCAGATGAACAGCTGGCTGTGAAAATTCTTGACATTATTTTGATGATTATAATGAACATCCCTCTCTGAAGGTGGTCTTTCCTTCCTGCTTTAAACTTCCTTGCATATGTAAGCAGAACATTGGTATGACCTTGTTCAGTTTGAACATGGGTTGGCATTTCTTAATTGATCTTTGGGTATCCTGCACTTCCTGTGTTATGCTCACCCTGCTGAGAAGAGCGCTTTACCTGACTTTTGTGGGTAGCATTCATGTTAGTTCCTTCCCCTTTAATTTCTGTGAGGTAGAAAGATTGTTCAGGCCTTTCCTTGGGTCATTACAAATGTCAAGTCGGTTTAGCCAAGTGGCCCTGGCTGTTGAACTCCGCATACAAGATAATCCCTTAACAATGTTGTCTAAGAAAGTTCTTTAGTTTTGCAAAAACTATTCCGAAACAACCCAACCCTAAATTCACTGCACTGAGAAACAGGGACACAAAACTGTTAAACCTACGAACAATTCTCTGCGTGTATCACAGTAATAAGTAATAAATAGTAAATGAGTCAATAGGTACGAGGTGGTTACCATCGTGTCTCACATTTCCTCACTCATTCTTTTGATAATTGTCAGAAAAGTATTTAATAAATAAAAGTCCTTTTGATCATCACTAGCCAAAGGTAATAGACTGTATATAGATATCTGAACTCCTGTGGGGGTAGGTAATATCCTGGTTAGGACAGAAATCACATAAAGAATTAGAACAAATGAAAGAATTAGAAAGTTATATGGATGAACACTGTCACGTGAGAGGTTTTTTAAATTTTCCCCTCCAAAACCCTCACACAGTTAATAGAAAGAAAACGGCCTTTAAGAATATCATAAAGAAATAACAGATTATTACTGAGGAAATCAGTCCTGATGGAAAACATGTGCTTTTTTGTTTTTGCAGTTCGGGTAGGTTCTGTGCTCTGAGTGCTGCACGTACTGTTGGAGGCAGAAGGGAAATTGTTATGAAGTTTGTGAATGTCAGATTTAGTCATGCCCAGGGTTGGGGATTTGAGTGCTCTCTGAGTCTCACATCTTTGGAATATGTGAAAGAACAAAAGAGGTTTTGCCAAGATTGGCTTTGCTTTCAGAGTTTCCCTGCACGACATTCCAGAGCAGAGAGCACGTGGTGTTGGAACAGACCCACTGTCGGTTTGTTTAGAATCACATGGCGATGTCGTGGGTTACCAGGGCTGGCAGTTCATTTGCTACTTTTGTTCATACCATATTCTCAGTTTTTAGGTAGTTTGGGGAGCTCTGGTTCTTTAAGACCGAGTTTAATTTAGAATATAAAGTATTAAAACTTTTGTCCTACATCGAATGATAGTTGAACCACTTTCTCTAAATGCCTAAGCTGCTCTATGGTTATAATTTAAGCAAGTTTGGAAGCTGCCATGCCATTAGGATACCTTTTAGTTACTCATCAAGTATTTATTTTGTGGCCAAAGAAACATTAATATTTTGGTGAGTACTTGGAAAAACATATTAAAGATTAATAAGTCTGGGGATCTGAAAGACACATCAGTTTTATCCAGAGAAGAACTTAGGCACTGGAAGAATCAGAGTTGCTAATTATGCAAACACAGTTTTCTGGTAGATGAGCAAATGTCTTGTTAGTTTTGAATCCCATGGCTGGACTGCATGCCTCTTGCCACTTTTAGAAACTTATGTACAGAAAACGAAGATACGCACAAAGATTTCTGTAAGTGTGGACTGAACCACTTTATCAGCTGGAGAACCAGACTGTAGAGAGTGTGTACATCAACTCAAAGAGTCGCAGCCTGTGGCCAGGAGGGGAATTCACATGTTGGGAATCAGGAATTGGTCCAAATTTTATAAATTCACAATGTACTTGATATTGTACAATTAGAATGTTTTATTCACCTAGAAAATTAATACCCACAAAGTGATGTTTCTAGTATAATCACAAGAATTCTAAAACCACCTGGATTGAATATTAGCTGGGCTACTTCCTGGAGGAATTGTCACACAGGTAGAGAAGCAGCCCAGAGCCCAAGTCAGGGCTGGGCCCTGAGTGTCTTCCTTTATTTGACAAGTGTCTATTGAATGCCTGCTGTATGCCGGGTACTGGGCAGGTTGCCTGGGGAACAAAGGTAGATGAGGCGTAGCCTGACTGTGCAGAGCTCACGGACTAGGTGGGAAACAGACATGTTCATAACTAATGATGAGAAAGTGTGATGAGTCCTACGATAGTGGTATGAACAAAGTGTGGAGAGCACAGGGGAAAGAAAGTTAAGTGAAAGTTAACAGTAAAGAATTTTTGAGTTGAGAGGGTGCTTACAGGTTACCTAGTTCTACCCAATGCAAAGACACTCTACAGCCTCCTGGCAGATGCTCACTTAGCCAGGGCTAAAACCTCCCTCTAGAAGCAAACTCATTGCATTTTCAGGCACCTTCATTAAATTAATTGATTCAAACTAATATTTTCTGAACACTTGCCAGGCATTGTTCTGAGTCTGTTATATTTGTTAATGCATTTAATCTTTACCTAAAAGGAGCTACTTCTAATATCTCTCTTTTCAGATCAATAACTGTAGCACACAGAGGTTAAACAGTTAAATCCAACGAGGGATGAACCAAGGTTTAAATCTGCAGTCTGATGTCAGAGCTGTGTTCCTAACCTCCTTGATATTTTGTATGTTTCTAGTCTGCCATTTGCAGAGAAAAAGAGCAAGTTTGATGTCTGTCTTGTGACAGCTCTTCAGATATTTCGAGAGAACGTTCATGTGTCTCTGTGCCCCTTACCTGCTATATCCAACTCTTCTCTAGTCATTCACTCTAAGTTCCTTCAAATGTTCCCCAAAAGACGTATTTTTCAGGCCCTTCATCATCCTACCCATCTTTGGGGCTGCTCCTGTTTGTTGATGACTTTCCTAAGATGTCTGCTGAATCAACACAGCATTCCAGACGAAGGTCTGACTACTGTTGAGTAAAATGGGCATGACATTTCTTTACCTGAAAAGTATTCACTTTTAGTGGCAGCCACATCACATTCTTGGCTCAGCTTAGTTTGTTGTCAATAAAGCTCATAAAGGTCTATTTTTCTTCCCTAATTTTTTGCCTTATTTGCAACCTTTTTGGGAACATGCCCAGTTCACATGATTACTAAGTCATACCTGACAAGAGACAAAAACATTTCATCTACACATAGCTGGAAGCTGGGCAGGTGCACCCCAAAGAGGCAGGTGGCTAAGCAGAGCTTCCAAGGGCATTCTTTCTACCCTTGACCCTCTCAAGTTCTTCTCACATATGAGGCATCAAGTGAGCTCCTGATGGTAGGTCATCTAACTTCAGGGAGAACAGGATATATCCTCTCCAGGTATGTGGCTCAGGCACTGCACCATGTTCTATTTGATTCAGTCTTCTGGGAGCTCTGTGAGATAGGGAAGCTGGAAGACGAGGGAGTATGTTTTTCTTTCAGGAAGAACTTGGAGAACTATTCTGAAAGCCACATTCCAAATACCATTTTAGAAAGATTGCTTAATTAGAACCTTATTTGATGACATTAATCATCTTGATATTCATTAATGGCCTGTGTAAATGTTTTAGTGGTAATGAAGATTTGAAAACTTGAATGCCCAATCTTATAAAGGTTACAAGTCCTAGTCCCGAGTACTACGACAAAACTTAGATAATTTAGAAAATTGTTAGATTTTCAAAGTGAACCAGATTTTAAATATAAATCCTGGGTGCATTTGATAGTATTGAAAAATTATTTTTCATAGTTACTTGAAGCTGAGTGTATTTAAGTATAAAAATATACTTTATGAGAGCAAAAGAACCACTGAATAATGAGATGAGAATTATTTTTTATACCGATTAAAATTTGAAGAATACAGTTTATTTTTTCCAGGGCTTTCCCTGCTGCTGGAAATGGTCATCATGGACAATGACTGTATATCAAATCAAATGTTATGCTCCACATTTGCAAGTACTTCATTTAATGAGGCATAGAAAAATCTTTCTGAGCCATATTTTTGTGGTTAGGTTTAATATTTTATAAAATGATCTGAATAAGTTGCTTGAAAAGCTTTTTAGAAGGGAGAACTCAATCTGAATTCTGAAAGACGAGCTCTTGCTCATGTTTCTTTCTGCACTTCTTTTTTAGAATTATCTGTATCTGGTCCTACAAATGCGGTCTCTGAACTGGCAGCATCATCTAGGTCCGTGTCAGAAACGCACATCTCGGATCTCACCCCAGACCTGCTGAATCGGAAGCCAGGGTGGCAGGGTCAAACATCACGTGTTTTAATGTCTTCCAGGTAATTCTGATGCTTGCTAAGTTTGAGAACCACTGAGCTAGATTATTTCAGACTTTACAGAGTTATTCAATATTGTGGGGCCAAATTCTGATGGAACAGAATGAGGAGAAAGAAGTCTTCACTTTTACTATGATTACAAGGGGTCAGAGAACTTGGTCCATCGAGGAGACGTGTACCTGGCAAAGAGAAACCTCACTGCTGTTTTTCCGCTCACATAAAAGAATAAGTTGTTTACTCTTTCTTTAGGAAATCCTGGAATGCCTAGACCTTATACTGACAGAAAAATGCTTAACTTAAAAAGCTCTGATCTTAAAAACCTTCAAAGACAATCACAATCACTGGTAATCACTTTGTTACTAAACTTGAAGTTTGATAGCTGTAAGTGCATTTTTACATTTCCTGTGCTATTTGCTGTGTTAGGATCACATAGCAATTTAAGTATTGCCTAATGCCATTTTTCACAGTTGACATTTTGGACACATCAGTTGCCAAATTCTATTGTTCCAAATGCTCATAGCTAAGACACAGTTTGGGGGCAGATTTCACCCTGCCCAAATCTATGGACTCTTTTCACCCCAACCCAAATCTCTTTAGTCTGAATACTGGGGAAGAAGAAATTTCTGGAGTCGAGTCATTAGGGAGTGTGTGTGTGTGTGTGTGTGTGTGTGTGTGTGTGTGTAAGGGGTGCTTCCTCTCTGAAGCTTGGGAGTAACGGGGCCTGCAGACATTCATGACGTGGAGTAAAATCAATAAAGTGAAATGATTTCATGTTTTACCTACTTAAGAGTGTTCACCAAACCAGTTAAAAAGGCTCAAACTTTTAAAGTGCAGGCACAATGTCAAATGATACTCAAACGAATTTTTAAGAAGAGAATTATCACTATAATACTTAAGGATTATACTTGTCCTAAATATCATAGGCACTTGCAACTCAAGAATTATTACTTATGATTGATATATGTAAACTATGGCAATTTAGTGAAATGACAGTACATTTTATAATGATTGGTTAAGACTTTTGTTTTTGCTAACAGGGAGCTTCTGAAAACATTTTTTTTCCTTTCCTCCTTTTAGCCTGTGATGACCCTTCAGACATTATCAAATGTGAGGCTTGCCTGCTGTCTGGGGCAGTGTCCAGTCAAGCTGACCATTTTCACTGTGGAGAGCTCTGTTAGAAAATTCTTCCTTTCACTGAGCTGAGGCAGCTCTCCTTGTTCCTGTTTCCAGGACAACAGAAGTCTGTCATTCCGAGAGACTCATATTGAGTCTACAGCTCTCTGTGGAGGTAGAGAGAAAAAGAAAATAGTTTTTCCCATTTCACAGCCAAGGGAACAGACACAGACACAAGCATCACAAAAGAGTGGGCAGGATTCAAATTATAAAGTAAGGATTTTGAGTTCCATACCAAAAGCAGGCCAGAGTTTCCAAATCTGTGTCTCCTTAAGATACTGCATTTGTTCTGATAAATTGAGAGAAAGGCAGAATGTGTTCACTAGACCTATGCTGTCCAGTAGGAATATAGTGAGTCATACAGACACTTTAAAATGTTCTAGTAATCACATTAAAAAGGTAAACAGAAACAGATGAGATTAATTTTAATAATATATTTAACTCAGTGGTACAAGATATTATGATTTCCCCATGTAATCATTATAAAAAATTAATGAGATATTCTACATCTTTTTTTTTTTTTTTTTGTATTAAGTTTCAAAACCACAGCACGCCTCAGTTGGACTAGCCACATTTCAAGTGCTCGATAGCCACAGGTGGCTGGTGGCTACCTATTGAACAGCACAACTCTAGAACCTTCTTTCTCTACCCTTACCTACTGTTCCAACTTCTCTTCCCTATCAAAATTACAAAATGTCTTTGCAGTTGTAGAGATCCCCGTCTCTGGAAGTGTTTGAGCAGAGGCTGGGTGGCCACTGCTTGTCGGGAAGTTTGTGGAACTCTGAACAAAGAGCATCAGATGGATATTTGGACAAGAAAAGCCTTAAAATCCCCTTCAGTCCCTAAGTTCTGTGACGGTATGATATTGAGAAGGGAGACAAATTACGGGTTTGGAAAGAACTTCTTTCCATATTAGACATGCCATTTCCTGCCATTATCTCTTGATTTGTAATTTACCTTTTCATGACCTATAATGTGAATAAAATGACCACTGGTAGAGTGCTCTATATAGTTTATAAATCATGCTCATAAGCACTAATGATTAATTCAATTATTTCCTCACTCATTCAGTAAAAGCATATTAATCCCTACTAGGTATTATTAGTCTCTGTGCCAGGAGCTCGAGTGTATTAACCACAGTGGGTAAAACAGGCATGGCCCCTGGGCTCATCGTATATTCACACTATCTCATTTGTTCCTTCTTTTCCTTATTTCCAGTTTCTGGACTCCCTCTCCTCCTTGTTTGGCTTGAGTCACCAGAAACCACCAACTTACTGATATGAAAATAGTAGTCTGACCCTATCTCCTGATATAACCTATCTCCTGATATAAAATGTCAACCCATCCCTGAAGTGCAGCTTTCCATGGTAAGAAAACTGAAGATGGAGTTCTCTGCTTTTCTGGTGTGATTAAGGCACTAGAAATAAGGAACCCATTTTTTTTTTTTTTTTTTTTTTTTT
>RJWJ010019930.1:0-29507 GCA_004363605.1 Indri indri | reverse complement strand
TTTTTTTTTGTTTTTAATACGGTTTTTCTTCTCATTGTTCCTCATTTCTTCTATTACTGTTCTGTTTTGTGTTAAATAAATATTTTCTGGTATACCATTTTAGGACCTTTGTTCTTTCTTTAAATATAGTCTTCGGGGATTTGTTTTGTTGTTTTGTTTTGTTTGTTTAGAAGTTGCCCTTGGAATTACACACAACATCATGCTTTACAACAATCCAGTGAATTAATAATAACTTAATTTTAACAGCATAAAAAACTTTGCTCCAATACAGCTTTGTTTTCTTCTCTGCCTTTGTGCTGTGATTAACATAAAATAATATCTTTGTATATTTTACAAGCCCATCAAAATAGTTTTATAAATATTTCTTTAAGCATCTCTCTTTTTTTTTTTTTTGAGACAGAGTTTCGCCATCTTGCCTAGGGCAAGTGCCGTGGCGTCAGCCTAGCTCACTTTTATATTTGCCTATGTAGTTACCTTTACTCATGCTTTTTATTTCTTCATGTGGATTTGAGCCATTGACTTGTGCCCTTTCATTTCAGTCCAAAGGACTTCCTTTGTTATTTCTTGTAACACAGTTGTACTAGTGACAAATTCTTTGTTGTTTTATTTATCTTTAAATGTCTTAATTTACCTTTCCTTTTAAAAGTTCTCATAATTTTTTGTTGCTGAAAATTGAACATTTGAAGTATTGTAATATGGCAATTCAGGAAATCAGATTTTACCACACCCCAGGCTTAGCTATTTTTCTATTTGTTGTTATTGTTGTTATTTGCTAGCGTGTTCATTGTTTTCTGGGGTTAATTATGTCAAGTGTATTCTTTTTGGGGTGTAGCAGATGAAATCTCTGCTTGGTTAGTTTACTGATTCATTAATCATTGGGTATAGCTTTTTTTAAATTTATGAAATCAGTAAGTCTACCACTGTTTGCCAAAGGGGCCCTTAGGCATGTGTTAAATCATATATTTAATGCTCAAGCAGGCAATATTCAACTCTGCCTTAGCCTTTACTTCCTTCTTACATAGGTCAAATGTTGGTCAGAGGTAAGAGAGATTAGGGCATTTGCAGGCTTTTCCTGAGCATGTGTACAGCCCTACACATGTGAGTGGCTTTCTATGTCCTTGTTGGAGTTTTTCAAAGCCCAGGGTTTTCTTTTATGATTTTTGACCACCCTGTGATTGTTTTAACTGACTGTGCTGCTTCAGCCTCTCAAGTTAAACAACTTCTGCTGATCATTTTTGAATAAATGTCCTGCAGATAGAGCTTTCTTCACTTAGTGAGCTCTGAGTCAGGTCAAAGAGACAATTCCTAAGAAAAGTCTTTTCCAAAGAACAGACAGATCAAATAGTGACAAATGTCAGGGGATTAAGCTTTTGGGAGAACTCCAAAAACATCCAGGGGCTGTTAGGTTGCTGGTTTTAACAGCTGCTATGTTTCCTAGGCTGCTAGTTTTCAAAGCCACCTCAGAGCCTTTGAGAGGAGGATGGGCATATGGAAAGCAAAAATGACACAGTGCTTAATTTCTTACCCAGATTTAGCTGTTTTCCTTGAATAGGTGTTCCACCAAGTGTTGTAAGTTTTTGATTTAATAGCCAAGTTCCAAAAAAAGTTAATTTTTGTATTTCTTGCCAATGTTGCTATAGCATTTATGAAGATGCAGACATTCACGGGTCCTCATTTCACCATTCTTGAAGTGCTTACTGCCCATATTTTAACTTTATTTTTGAATCCAACTTTAAGGCTTTTTGCTATATTCTAACAATACGATGGAAATGCCAGTAAATCGGATTGGAGAAACTGGAAGAATACTCACAGTGACAAAACTAAAATTTCTTGAGAAAGTCATTGTATTGTGGAACAGAATGAACATTCCAATTAAGACATCTTTGAATAAATTCCAGTTATTAACACAAAGACCTTGAAATTTTCTTTCTTATCATTGATGCATGTAGGTTTTCTTATGTGTAATAGAGTTAATAATATGTTGTAAAAGATTCTTCCAAACCTTCAATAATATATTTTAGTAAATTGAAATTTTTCATGATTTTTAAAATGTAAATAAACTGAGTAATACTAAAAGAGGATAGAAAAATTTGGCATTGGAATCTTAAGAAAATGCTGAATTTTGCACCTAGATTCCATGTTTTCTGGAAGTGGAAAGGTTTGACCTCACATTAGCAGGCTTTAGTAAGAATAGGAAAAGTCAAGGATCGAAGGTGTTAATTTATATGATAATCTGCTATTTTTCCCAGCCAAATATTTGCATCTACAAAATATTTAGTTAACCATGTTAGTATAAAAATATGATTCAGCTATTATTAATTAAAATACTAAGTGCCTTCAGGATTTTGTAAAGTTTTACAAGCTGAGAGATGGAAAACTGACTTATCCCTGTATTTCCAATTTGAGCTTTTCTGAATCTGCTTACGAATTCTTTGATATTGATATGACTTGTCTAGAAGCTGGACTTCAAAGAGAAAACAATGTCATTAGAAAAAAAAAATAATTTTCTTCCTTCCCCCCATCTTATGATCAGGCAAACTTTTAAACTCAGCTCTGAATAGAACAAGGGTGTTTGAACTATTTTTTTTTTTTCTCTTTAAAGAAAGATGGAAGGAAGACTTCAAAGAACTTGTCACAAAAAGTATCATACATTGGGTTGAAGGTGTGATTTCTAGAGACCTCAGTTCAGCCCTCAGGGATACATATAGATCTATCTCCAAGTGGATACAGGACTGCTTTAGATCTAGTCATTTCTTAAAAGTAAAAGCATACTTGCAAAGGCAGGATATAGAAATAGAATGTAAAGCACCCAGTGCCACTATACAAACTATCAATATTGATTTAAATTGTGCTCCTCCTATGAAACATAACCTCGGTGTCTTGTTTGCACAGATTTTCTTCTTCTACAGAAAACAAAAACAACACTAGAAAAGTGAGTGTTTCTATTATAACTTGACATGGTCAAGAAATTTATGTAGTCCATTTTGGTTCTGCACCACCAACATCATGAAGAAAGGCATGAAAAAAGGAGGGATAATGAGAGAGAGAGAGAGAGAGAGAGAGAGAGAGAGAGAGGGAGAGAAACCCACAAATCTGTAAAGATCTGTTTATATCTCTGGGTATTTTTCAAAACCTAAAGAGGAATTCAGATCTCACGTATACAAAAAGTTTCATTTGGGAATCTCTCTTGTTAACACTAGTATCCCGCTCCTCTCCAAGTTTAACCTTGGATTTTTATTCATTTCTTCCTTTTAAAGTAGAAATTTGATCTCACCACAAACCAGCTCCTCTGGCATATAGATACTTCATCCTATTCTGACCATCTGTTGCCCATCTCTAGCAATAGCCAATTACTCACAATGCACCCAAATGTTCCAAAATTTTGTAATTAAAAATGTGTAAAAATATTACAAGAAAAAAAAAATACATTGCTGTGTCTCTGCCTGTATACCTTTTACGAAATCTTTTCTAATTCAGACAAGAACCATCTGCAGCAAGTCAAAGCTGCAACTTTTCGTAATCAGTTCCTTCTCTCTTATTCTTTCAGTTTCTATGAGGGACAAAAAAGGACTCGCTCATCCTCATAAATAAATCCTAATAAATGAGTGACAGGAACGCTTATCGCCTATCTGAACAACAGACACCCTAGAATCACTAAACACTCTCTCTCCTATTTCTTTTTTTTGTCATGGTTTTACATTTACCTGCGGACTTTTATTTCCATCGTCAACATTATCAGCAATAGTAACAAAAGTTTTGCCACAAACAATAAGGAAAGCTTGGGGCTTTACATAGAGGTATAGATTCAGCAAAGATTCAGCAAATTCAAAATCAAAGAGCAAATAGATAAACGTTTACGTGAATTAAAATGTGAAATATAGCTATGAAAAGGAAGGCAATACTCTAGTAGGCTGAATTGAAAGAATACATTTAGGCAGAGTATTCTTAAGCTAGATTTTAAAAGCAGAGGAAGGTTAAAGTAGTAATAATAGTAACAATAATAATAATCTGGTATATTTCAAGCTGGGCAGACTTTGAAAGTGTCCTTTATGGTCGCTAGACTAATTTTTAAATTCTGACTAAGACCTGGTTTGCATTATAAATGTATAACAAAGGTTGACGTGAAATTCTCCCCACTTATAAAATTAACTTGTTTTATTAACCTAAAACATAAGAATATAATATAAAGATCCCTCCCTCTTTTGTTCCTTCTTCAGCTCAGTTTACCAATGTCATTTTTAAATGTCTTCACATTTTAGAAATTATAAGTGTCCTTGTAAACTTCCTCTTTTGGAAAGTTTTGGGACTTAAAAACATGTAGTATTAGGAACATACTAGAATCCAAGCTACAAAAAACAGACCCACATTTTCTTTATAATAAGGACTCTAAGTGAAAGTAGTAGACATGATACAGCATAAAAGTTTATTATGAGTTCATACTGCATAAATCTTTAATTAAATAATTTTGCATAGTTGTCACAGGTGGCTTGAATATAGGTGGCCAATTTTCTCCATCCAAATTTTAAGTGGTGAATGAAAAATTGTTATATTTGGATTAATGTTGATCCCAGTTGATATTCTTATTTTTGTCTTTTTTGGCTCATTTACATTTACCATTTGTATTTCTACTGCTGTGAATATTGGATTGTTCACTGGCACTGGATACTGCACATTTGTTTATTCCTTTTGTTTTTTGATATATGTGTATTTTGGCCATGCACAATTCACTTAGATGTAACTAAGATTTTTCAGCATAGAAGTTAAACCATGTTGTATGTAACATGGGATTTGATAAACAAAATAAGGAAGTTCCCTGCATTAATTCAGACATGTAATCATTGCTAAGATTACTTGTACTTTAAACATTCAAACTGTACACATCTGCGATTCAGTTACAAAATTTTTTCAGCATCTCTGACTGTATCAATTAGGATCCTAGCGACCACTCAAATTGAGTAATTTGAGCAAGGCTTATATTTAACCTTTTTAACATAAAGGTCAAAGGAGAGCCACGTGAGGAAAGTGAAATTCCCAAGCAAGGAAAAAAAAGTTGCTTATGCCTCTCAAAGGTGAAAGAGATCAGTGTTGTGAGGGGTATCTAATAGGAGTTGTGACTTTTAGTCATAGGACATGGTGGCCCTGCAAGGAAGGAACCAAACTTCACTCGCCTCCTTCCCTCAGAGCTATTGTCACTGATTGTTATTGGTCAAATCCAACTAGAAGCTAGAGAACAAGGAAACCCATCGATATGGTCCACTTAGGTTAGTCTTCTGGGGCGAAGAGAAGAAAGGAAAAAAGCGGACAGCTCAGCTCAATTGCTTAAATGGTTTATGATGGTCAACAAAGTTTCAAACTTTATTTATTTCAGGAAGCTTCGACAATGACATAATGTCAAATATTCTCCAATTAAATCAATTCTAGAAAGGAAAAACTATATCTCCCATGTTGTCTTCTTGCCATACTTGGGACTTTGTTGAATAATCTTTTATCTCATCCCCTCGTCCCTCCAAAAAAAGATGTTCTTCACAAGCTTTTAATTTCTCTGGCCTCTGGAATTTGATGTCCTGCTTACTTTTAATTTTCTTTATACCTAGATTTTCATTTATTTTGACAAGTTTAGTTTAAATGACATCTTCTTAGAAATGCTATATCCATCTGGAAACAGAGGCACTGTGGGTATTATGGAAATAAAGACTTTAATTATAGAAATTATGTCTTCCAGAAATGTGGGAGCAGCGGGAGAAATAAACTGGAAGGAGGTCTCATGAGATCAAAGAAATACTCATTAATTGGTTCCCTTAAAGCACTGATCCTGACTGAACAAATCAGAGCTTGCTTGCAAGGAAATTTGAGAAGCCAAGCACATGCACCTGCTACAACAGACTGTGCAGGGAAACTCATGGTGGAGTCTACAGGCAGCTATAGCTTCTGTGTCGCTACCATCTCAGACTGTAATCCTCCAAGAAACTCTGTATCTGCCTCCCACTGTGTGTAACCACGTCAGCTTTTAGAGCATCATGGCTGGTGCTTCATTCTGTCTTATCCAAATTCCTCAGTTGGATAACTCCTAAACTAGTAAGAAAAAGGGACACTGGGAATCACAGGTCCTGGCTTAAGCAGGTTGTCTTAGTCCTTTCAGCCTGCTATAACAAATTATCACAGTCTGGGTAGCTTACAAACAAGAGAAACTTATTTCTCATAGTTCTGGGAAGTGCAAGATCAAGGAGCTGGCAGATCCAGTGTCTAGCGAGGGCCCGTTTTCTTCTAGCTGCATCCTCACATGGTGGAAGAGCAAACAAGCTTCCTGGGACCTATTTTGTAAGGATACTAATCCTATTCTTGAGGGTTTCACCCTCATAGATTAATTTATCTCCCAAAGACCCTACATCTTGATACCATCAACTTGGGGGTTAGGATTTAACATGTGAATTTTGGGGGGACACAAATACTTAGACTACAGCATAGAAAAAAAAATCCAACACTTCTGACTTCTTCTCCCATTTTTCTCTATCACAACACATAATTTTATTTCTTCGTAAATTTAACAACTATCTGAAATCATTTATTTCTTTCTTTACATGAGGGATCTATTTTGGTTTGCCCACTGATATCTACCCATACCCATTATGATAAAATATAATAATATAAAAAATAAAAGCACATTTTTAAAATTGAATTAATAAGTGAATGTATACATGGAGGATGAATCAATCAATCAAATATAATTAAAATCAATTTATATTATAGCATATTAGGAGTAAAGAGCTAGTTTAATTTTAAAAATTAAATAAAATTTTGACTTGCAGACTAAATAACATTTGACAAATTGCAAGATTCCAATAAGTCATTCTTTCTTTCCCCTTCCAAGTTGCAATCTGTGAACTCATATTCAATTTACTCCATTTTCTTTCAGTGACATCCTTTATTATCTATTCCATTTTATATTAACTCCTTTTATACCATCATTGTCAACAAGTTTTTCTGGTTTTTGTCTATTCACTGCTGTATAATGTAAAAAAAAAATGTTGTGCAAGCCCATCTGTTGCAAAAGTCCATATGTTGTTGTCTTTAGCTTGGGTTTTGCAGAGTATGGTTTAGTTAATGCCAGTTCCTCCAGAAGCATATTTTGTACCATCCTATTATGGCCACAAGCTATGTATGGGGAAAAAATAAATTCAAAAAGGGAGAGGGTTAAAAAGAAATACGTTGCAAAGTGTGCATACCCCCGGTCCTATATATCATTCACAATTTCTTTTCTTATATTCACATATTCCGCTACCATCTCTAAATTCTCCATATTAAGTTTCCCTGTTTCTGTAGATCAGTGTCCCTGTCTGGCCTATTAAATAGAATGCTCAACAGTGTTACAAAGTTGTATCTTAGAAGCCTGAAAGAATCAATTCACTTCTCTAAGGACCTACTTTGCTTCCAGAAAATAACAAAGGCTCCTGGAAGACCTACGGTTAAAAAACAAACAGAACAAAACTTTGTTTTTTTGATTAAACCATATTTTTCTCCAATAGTATAAATGATTATAATTAAAAACAATAACTTTCGAGCCATGAAAATAACAGTAATCTATATTTTCCATTAAACTTTGTTTAACCTTATATTCAAGGAAGCACAGCTTTTAAACAATGATAGATCATAAGGTCTACTATTTCCATGTAGCTGTAGGAAATGTAAACATGAACATTATCTGCTCTCAACATGCTCCTCTCCCAACGTATATAAAGAGAAGCTAATGAAAACATGATCTACAAATTAAATACAAATGAAAATAAAAATTATCTTCTGATTTATCCTTTCAGAAAGAAATCATGCTATGGCAGATGAGGATGTAATGTAAAGCTTTCCAGTCTTTACATTGAAAGATCTTTGGAAGGGGCTTCTGAATTATAAGATGTGAAGTGTAGTCAAATACCACCATTTCTATGGTATTTGGATCTATGAATCCCAAACAATGTGTTGGTGTTGAAGTACTAAGTTCCTGCTTCACTGAGTCCAAAGTGGAACATAGTCTTGCTTTGTGCGGGGGAATTTTTCTTGAGAATATATTTAATTTAATAAAAATCAAATAATTTGAACATTTGACAATCTAATAGTCTGGCTTATTAGACCCAGAACAAAAACATATATTTTAAATGATTACAGAATATGCAAGAAAAGAAAACAGTCATACACACATACACATGAACAAATTTTGCATGACTGGTGAATAAGCTAACACAAGAAGTTATGGAAGGAGGCACATTTTTATAACATGCTTGTGGGTAGGTAGGTAGAACAAAAATTAAATCCCAGTCCTGTGCCCTGGGTCCTTTATTTGTGAAAGTCATAAGATATAACATCATTATAACATTTATCACAGTGTTCAAACATAGGTAATGCTCAATAAGTGCAAAGTAGTTATTTTTCATTCCTTCGACAATGTTTTTCTAGATTCCTATATTATGTTTAGATATTTTTCTAGATGCTTAGGATACATCAGTAAACAAAATATATTCCAGTAGGATCATACAGGTATTACACACACACACACACACACACACACATATACAGGCACGCACTTGCATATATATGCATAAGTGTTTGTATACTATATCAGAAAGTGACAAGTGCTAGTGCTTTGGCAGGGAGGTATCGCAATTTTAAATTGTAATGAGGAAATGTATCAATGAGAATTTGACATTTAACAAATATTTAAAGGAAGTGACTGGGTGACTCACGTGGATATATAAAGAAAAATGTTTCAGGCCCTACAATAAGAGCATGCTTTGAGCAGCAAGGTGCCATTGTGACTGGGGCTGAGAGAGTGAAGGTGGGGAGTGGTGGAAGAGGATGTTATCAAGTTTCTGGGAGCTGTCCACACAGAAATTCACAGGACAGTGTAAAGACTGAACTCTGAGGGAGTTGCAAAGCCATTGTAAAGACTTCAGCAAAACAGTGATAACGTGGAATACACTATTCAAAAAGAACACTTTGGTTTTCAGTTTCTGTTTTGAGAATGAGCTTAGAGGAAAGAGTGGGAACATTGAGACCAGAAGACAAATGGGAATAATCTGTGTGAAATATGACGACTTGGAGCAAGCTGTTTATAGTGGAGATGGTGAGATGCAGTAGATTCTGATCATATTTTTGAACCTAAAGATGGCAGGATTTGCTGACGTGGGCATGGAAGTAACAGAATACACCTATCAGAAAAAGAAAGAGGTAAAAAATGATACTTAGGTATTTGGATAAAGTAGCTAGAAGAATGGAAAACACTGTAGCTAGAGCAGGCTTGGGGAAACAATGCCTGGAGTTTATTGTTGGACATATTTAGTTTTGAATATCCAGGTAGAGTTACTGAATAGAAAAAATCGACATATGAGTTTAGAATTTTTGAGGAAAATCTGAACAGAATATTTATGTATATATAGAGGGTATTCAAATTCAAAGGCCTGAATGAAATCTTCAAGTGAAAGTGTAAATGGAAAGGAAAAGAGATAAGGGTGCATCAAGGGGGACTTCCAACATCCAGAGGTCAAGGGTATGAACACGTTCCACAGAAGAGACTGAGGGGTAAACCACAATACTAGAGTACTCAATTACTTGAGTAATACTAGAAGACATTGGTATTTCAGAAACATAATGTTGCGTTGGGAAGCATTGAGTGATTAGTTGCAACAGGAATGGAAAAACAAGCACCACATGTACTCACCGTCAAATTGGTATTAACTGATCAATGCTTATGTGCGCATATAGTAGTAACATTCATCAGAGGTCAGACAGGTGGAAGTGGGGAGGAAGGGATGAGTATATTCACACCTAATGGGTGCGGTGTGCACCATCTGGGGGATGGATACACTTGAAGCTCTGACTTGGCTGGGGCAAAGGCATTATATGTAACTTGAACATTTGCACCCTGTAATATGCTGAAATAAAAAAAAATACTGTGGATAAGGCAACAAAAATTAAGACCATTTCATTGCATAAATGTAAAGGAAAGCACGGCTGTGATAAAGGAAGATACTGCAAAAGACAGATTAAAATTATGCACTATGGAATCAAAGCTAGTTAACGAGGGAAATGAGGACATAAAGGAGATAAGGGGAATTCAAAGGCTCAAAATTTCAATGGAGTTGAAAATAGTAGGTTAGAACTCTATAAGTGTAACCTGGATAGATAAGAAGTATAAAAAGTCAGCTTCATAAAATTAAATTTAAGAAGTTGTTATAGAAAATGAGGTCTAGTTACTGAAAGATGCATTATTTTAAAAAAAAGCACCTATGCGTTTTTGCAAACACTAAGAATTATGACAGAGTTTTCAATAAAATTATAATGAGTAAAGAACTGGCATCTACAAAGGTTAAGAGAAAGTGAGCTGGATCAGGGAGATTGACTGCCAAAAGGAGAGGTAGCTAAAACCACAATGAGACAAAATTTCACATTCACTAGAATGGCTATAATAAAAAAGACAGATAATGTTGATGTCTGTGTGAAGAAATGAAACTTCACAAATTGCTTGTGAAAATGTAAAATGATACAGCCACTTTGCAAAACAGTTTGGCAATACCTTAAAATATTAAACATAAATTTTACCATATTATCAAAAATTTCACTCCTAGGTTTGTGCTCAAGAGAAATGAAAACATATGTCCACATAAAGACTTGAAAACAAATGGGGATAGTACAATAAATAAAAATCAGTCAATTTGTAGGAAAATCCATATAGCCATCAACTAGCAAATTGATCAAGAAAGTGGGTACATGAATACAATAGAAGACTATTCATCGATGAAAAGAAATGAAATAGTGATGCATGCTACAACATGTGTAAACCTGAAGAACATTATACAATTTGCAAGAAGACTGACAGAAAAGATCATTCATTTTATCATCACATTTCCAGAAAATGTCCAGAAAAAAGCAAATTTATAAAGACAAAAAAATAGATTAGTAGTTGACTGAATCTGGGATAGGAAAGGAAATCAATTGTCAACAAGCATGAGGAATCTTACAGGGATGATGAAAATGTTCTAAAACTAGGATATGTGATGTTTGTACATCAAATTTACTAAATGATTACTAAAAATCACAGAATTGTATACTTAAAATAGATGAATTTATGCTGTGAAAATTATACCTTCATTAAATTGTTTAAAAATGATAATTAAAGTGGTTTTCCAAGGAGGGATAGCAGTTGGTTTTATCTGGTGACATAAGATTCAAGGCTGTTTTTTTTTTATTTTTAACTTTTTCTGGGCTGAGCTGAGGTGGGGAGAAGGAAGGGAGATTTGCATGGAAGCATCAATGAGCAAAGGATATCTTTGCCTTATTTCTAACTTCATGCTGTGGAAGGGAAAAAAAAATCATTTTCTGCTAGAGAGATTCAGTATCCTGAAGGTAGAGATAGGAGTCAGACCAAAAATGTAAAGACAATATTTAGAGAAAGGGTTGAGAATACAAGGAATTTTGCTGGTCTAGTCACTGAGTGTTTTGAAGGATACACTAGATGTGTTTTAAGGGTTCACCAGGTGTGGGGAATGGGTTGGAAAAAGGGACAGATGTACAGAGCTTTAAGGGAGTGAGGACCTGAAATAAGCTGTGAGTCCTGGTTTCCTTGGTAATAGATACAACCCAAAATAAAAGGTATCACAAACTGGCTCTGAAATTTTCCCCTGATTGCAAGCTAACAAATTAGCCTGCTGCTGTTTCCTGAATGCTCCCAGAAGACATTAGATTCCTGCATCAGAAACAAAGGACTTTATTCTTCACAGCACAGCAGGCGGCGTGCAATTCATAGTCACTTAGGGTTCTCTTGTGCCCTAGATCCCACAGGAGGAACATTGAATGATCCAGGTAGAAATTGTGCATGCAGTGTGTTTGCATCACAGATAAGGAACGCTAATGTTAACAAAAACAAATCTTTTATATTTGGCTACAAGTTAACTTACATAACCTGTGCCCTAGAAAAGACATTATACCGGATAATAAAAGAGACTGCCCTCTGAGTGAGAAGGTGATACAGTATCTGTCTTCCAAGGCTGTTTGCCATAGAAGCATCCTTGAAAAGATAGGCTACAACAAATGCTGTCAGTGTCTCTACTCACATGACATGCAGAAATGCAAGAGATCCATGGAGATTCTTGCTAAAAAAGGACAAAATAAAATTAATCCTTATGCTTTCAATCAGATTGTTTTAGCAAGACAATTAACTGTTGGAGAAGTGCCCTGAGTGTTAAAGGGTTTTTACTCAAGTCTCATAGGAGTTTTCAACCTTCTTCTTACTCTTAGATTTATGGAATCCAGAACAGAAGTTTTATTAAAAATACCCAGAGCTCTGAGTTTCTCTTTATTGTATGCAAGTTACAAATTTACCCACTTTTCAGATTAATGTAAAGACTCTGAAGAAGGATTAGATTGTTATCAAAAAATGGTTGCTTTATTCCCCTTAATTCTATGGGAGATAAAACTTTCTCACTCCTTTGATGATGGATTAAGCTTTACGACTTTCTTTGACACAAATGGGATATTAATAGACCTAAGTAGACACAAGAGGATATTTGAACTGTGCTTATTCAATTGGACTTGCTCTTTATCGGCCTCCGTCATCTCCATGGGAAGAATATGGACAAGCCAGTTGAGGACACCCTGCGTGAACCAACCTCCAGTGACGAGAGTGAGTTTAGCCAAAATCATCAGAGCCACCCAGACTGGCTAGGCCAGATCAACCAAGTGCCCACCAATCTGTAGATGGGTACAATATATGATTTTTTAAGAAGTCATTGAATTTAAGGGTACTTTTTGGCCACAGCCAAGTGATATGTGATATGCAGCTTCTAATTCTGAAAAGGAATTTTGACTGATGAAGTAGAAGTATTCCATGTAGAATACCAAAGGGAAATGTAGTTTGCCATGAAGATGACAGAAGTGCCTGTGTGTTTTCTTATGCTACAAGTAGCCTGGGACTGGGAACTCCAGGAAGGGTCTAGTAGCCTGAGTACGCCTTCAGTGCCCCAGGCTCTTTCTGTTCCAAAATCCTTAGCATTCCCAAATTCAGATGAGAGGGGCTGCATCACACATCCCATTATATTATATTGTTAGCATTATTAATGATAATATTTAGGGTTATTAAGGAATTATATTAATAATTATATAATAATAGTAAATGAGGCTGTAATTATTAGACTTAATGACATGGTAAACAGATTCATGGACATAATTACAATTTCATGTACAGCTTGCTCTTGACTCACAAAACCTTTAACTTAGCAACAATCTCTGTAAGGAAAGGTATATCTTAAGAAACAGAGTGTAGGATCTCTCTTTTCTTAGTTAAATAATTATTTAATTTTAACATAGAGAATTTGATTTTATGAAAAAGACCCCAAAAGCAATCACTGCAACAACAAAAATAAATAAATGGGACCTGATCAAATTTAAAAGCTTCTGCACAGCTAAGGATGCAATCGATAGAGCAAACAGACAACCTACAGAATGGCAGAAAATATTTACATGCTACACATGCGATAAAGGCCTGATAACCAGAATCTATGAAGAACTCAAGCAAATCAGCAAGAAAAAAAATCAAACAGCCCCTTTAAAAAGTGGACAAAGCACATGAACAGAAACTTTTCAAAAGAAGATAGACTAATGGCCAACAAACATATAAAAAAATGCTCAACATTTCTAATCATAAAGGAAATGCAAATCAAAACCACAATGAGGTATCACCTAACTCCAGTGAGAATGGCTTTTATCAGAAAGTCCCAAAACAACAGATGCTGCAAAGGAAAGAGAGAAAGGTACACTTATACACTGCTGGTGGGACTGCAAACTAGTATAACCTCTATGAAAAGTAGTATGGAGATACCTCAAAGAACTAAAAGTAGACCTACCATTTGATCCAGCAATTCCACTACTAGGTATTTACCCAAAAGAAAAAAAGACATTTTATAAAAAAGACACTTTCACTCGAATGTTTACAGCAGCACAATTCACAATTACAAAGATGTGGAATCAACCCAAGTGCCCATCAATTCATGAGTGGATTAATAAAATGTGGTATGTGTATACAATGGAGTACTACTCAGCCATAAAAAAAAATGGTGATCTAGTTATCTTTTGTAATGACCTGGATGGAACTAGAGGCCATTCTTCTTAGTGAAATGTCCCAAGAATGGAAAAACAAACACCACATGTACTCAATACTAAATTGGAACTAATCGATCAACACTTTTGTGCACATATGGAAATAAAATTCATGGGAAATCAAGTAGGTTGGGGGAGGAGAAAGGTATAGGTAAATTCACACGTAACAGGTATGACGCACACTAACTGACTGAAGGACACACTTATAACTTCGACTCAAACTTCAAAAGCACATCATGTAACCAAAACATATGTAACCTCATAAAATTCTGAAATAAAAAAATATTAAGCCCTAACTCACATTAAGTTATAATTGGGGAATAACTAATGAAAATACACTCATCTATTTACAGACTATTTAGGTCAATAATTGGTTATCAAACACTTATTATTTATCAGTTCTTGTGCAGATGATTATAACATAAGTCACAATTTTATTTTGTGACCTCAAAACACTAAAAGAAAATTTAATAGTGAGGGTGACTATTTAAAATTTTGTTTCATATAATGAAAACTTCATATACTTTATTTCTCAGATTGTTGGTGATCTACCATACTATTATCTGTTACCTATAGCCATATTTTCTTGACAACATTAAAAATGTGCTTTTATTTTTAATAAATATTTATTAAATATTTAAAAAGTTGCTTTTCAACCTCTTGCAAACTGAGAGTTAAAAGGCTATGAGAAGCTAAGCCAATTCTCAGTGAAATTTCTTAAATTCTTGTGTTATATCAAAACATCATTTTTTTGTCCAGATGAATGTCAAAAAACTACTAAGAGCCTAGAGTGAACATGAGCTTCCCAAGAGGGTAAGTAAATACAGCAATTGTAAATGTACAGCAATCTGAAGCATGGACCTGTCTGTGCCTGCTAGATTTAAGTATTTGTGAGTCTATGGAAGTTTGCATTATGAATGTATAGGAAGTATAATGCAAAAAGAAATATTAGACAGTGAACACTACAAAAAGAAATGAAAATGGAGAATTGAACAGTGAAAAAATATAAATGCCCTTAAACACAGAAGCATTTAAATCACTTCTATGATTACCCTTCAACCCTCTCAAATTGAGTTTGCAGGAACAGCTCAGTTGTTGCTATTTTATTGTCTTGTTGCTACTTTCTTCAATCTCAATATCTTTTAAAGCATCAAGGTAATTTTTATACTTACAGTTATATATAGCAAGACTAGCTCGCTGTATCTGTGATAACATATGAAATTTAGTTACTTGTCCAGTTGCAGTTTTTGGTATTATAGTTATGGGTTCCTTCATTTAAAGATATTCCAATGTTATAGCTGCTCTAAGTTTCAGTGTGACAAAATACCAAAATTTGTCAATTCCTAGTAAAGACATACAGGCCTGACAGGTGTTTTGAAGATTTAATCAGGACCACAAAAACATACCAACAGAGGATTAGCAAAAGCAAATTTCTTAATTTAGTAGTTATCTCTTTAATATCACGCTTAAATTAATAAATCCTTCCTTTGTATTTAAGAACAATCTAATAGAAAATACACTATCGGAAATGCAAGAAAATCTTGCAAGTTTGAAATCAGAAAAAAGTCACCGACTGGTGACTTTGTAGGTAGAGAAAACAGCAAAGGCATGATATTGACCTTTTATGGTAACATTTCTATTGTGATCCTACGTAAGCCAGCATTGACATGGAGTCACCGTAGTATTACAAGAAAAGTTGCCTTTTGAAATATTTTTTCCATCTGCTTATTTCTTAATGAATTCACCTATAGCATCTAAGAAAAAAAATCTTCCTTTATGAATTTCCCTGAGCTACAAACATTACCTTTGGGTTCATTTGGTAATAAGCATAACATCCACATCATAATATTAAAATTGCTACAGAATGATAGTGAAAGAAGAAAAGAAGTAATAAGATCAATAGATGCATAAATCTTCTGTTACATATCCTCTACCATTAAACATGTGTAAATCTGTGAAATTTTTAAAGTAAGGAATCAGTGCAAAATTCTAAACTTTCCCCATAACATTAGCAGTGAATTTTACTCAGTGTGAGAGAAGGCCAAAAATACCCTTTAAGATGTGCATCTCCTGATTTTGTCTTTATTAAATTGAAGGGTTTTTCTCCTATACTGTGTCCTTAAGTGCCCTCTTCTGCCTTTTCATTAGCTTTTATTCTTATGGGTCTTAGCCCCACTATTGATGAAACAAAGTTCCTTGCAGTACTGTTTTCTTACTCCAATAGCAATTTCTAAGAATCATGTTTCTGAAATTTCTAATTGAAATATTAAAATGTGTTTTAGCTGTAGTTAAGAAAAAAATTATAATATCTTGTGCTGAATATTATCTATCTTTTGGGGTTTGATATTTTTCAGTGCCAGATTAATGAGGGAAGGGTAGAAAGAGTCAGAAAGGAATTAATAATTTAAAATAATCCATAATATACATTGTTCTTCTAGTTCTACTTTTGTCACTTTTGATACCTAAGGGAAGGTGTATTCTTTCAAATTCAGTTATCCTTGGAGAGTGAAGCTGTTGCAGGGTTGAAAAAAAAAGATCATTAATATCCTGGGGACCCATGCTTACTTCACTTTTGTTTAAACTAACACTGAAATCTAACATTTATCATGGAACTACTGAGAATCTAGAAAACTCCGTATAAAATATCAGCCACAGAAATTTTTATAACGAACTGTAAAGGGTACCTCAATGTCTGTTTCAAAACTGATTTGATGAATACAGAAAAGGTCAAACTAAAAATAACTAGACTGAATCAGTTATAAGTGTAGTAACATATGCCCCATTTAATAACGAACTCTAAATTGGAGGCACAGATTAGGTAGTAGCATGAATGCTAATTCTAACAGCAAAGGGTTATGAACTACCTGTCGACTTGCACCCAACACAAGGTCAGGCAGCTACGAGCTCATGAAAACTTGATGTACCAGAAGGTGAATGACTGATGTGAGTGGGCTAGCAGAAGAAACTGCTGTAGCATGGTGGCACATTGAGAATGACACGGTGTCCTGAAACAGAAACGACTGTGATCCCATCTGTTTATAAAGTCTAACTGCTGAAGTTAAAACCTTCCTATGTAGGCAACATATTTCCTAGGAGATATTTTTTTTATATCCATAAACATTCAGATGTTACAAGTGCGAAGCATTTTCAGATTCTCCTTACATATGTGGTTAGCTATTTCTAAAAGGTTTCATTAAATATTTTTGACACGTTGAGCAAAAATGAATACTTGCATGTAGAGATTGTAGATGGGATAATCAGTTTTACCCAAGAGCAGATTCAAAATTTCTGAAAGTGATGATGTCCACGAAGACTCGTTTTAACACTTTGTGCCTATGACAGTGATCAAATGGAAATATAATTTATGCTTGTTAAAATTCAGAAAATCAAAGCAAGCCCTAAGCACTAAAACTCTGACAAAAGCTAATGCTGTTAATGTGAACATACTTTTAAATTATCTGTAAATGTACAGTCTATCAAGTCTGCACTTTTACGTATCCTCCAACCATTTGAAACTCATGAAAACAAATCGGTTTTCCATTTGTCTCTCTCTCTTTTTAGGAGCTGTTTATAGCACTAAAGTATTTTTTCCTAGTTATATAGTTGGCTTAATTGTACCTTGAAAGTAAAAGATAACAACAATTTAAAAAAATAGGGAGGAATGACTTTTATAAAACGTTCTATTCCAGAAAGCAGTATTAAGACAAAAAGAAATTAAATGAAGTAAAATTTACGCTGTAGTATGTGCACACACTAACGCTAGTGGACACTTGAGGTATGTATTTAAAATTATTAGTTCTTTATTTCTTTAGGAAATCTCAATATCATTGGTATGGCAGAATACTGTAAAGGTTTGGTAAATTTTATTTTTTCTCAGCTAAGGAACAACTTTATGTTGAAATTAAGTTCCAATGTAACTAAATTAGGTTCGATTAGGACTTGGAAAATTGGAGAAAAACAGCAAAATTATCAATCCTCTCATCAGTTTGTAGAGTTTTCTTCTAAAGCACCAGCTATAATTGTGACAATAAATTACAATGATTCTTCTGTCCAAAACTGAGCGTATTCCAATTTAACCAAAGAAAGTATTTTGAGTAGTTGCTAATGGTAATTAGTTTGTGGGACAAAGTTCATCCCTTTTAACTAAAGCAGAGATGATCAAAAAGAATTTTTGTGACCTTATTATGTGTTTGGTGCTAAGAATGAAATGCTGAACAAAACAAAATATCAGCTGTTATAGGAATTACAGTTTAGTTAGATATTAATCAAATAATATGAATAAAAGTTTAGACAGGTATTAATAAAATGATGGCATGACTTGTATAATTATTAACTGAGCTACTTTCTACAAAATGTGTGGCAGAGGGCAGCAGGAAACAGGATTCTACTAAAAAGTATAACTGAGAAAAATGACCCAGTTTAGAGGATAAGGGAAGGTGTCCAAAGTATATCGGAATTTAGCTACTATATAAGGTAAAGGAAGGAGTTAATTAAACAAGTGGATGTACTAAAATAAACCTGCTCAAGAAGGAGCTTGATTGTGCCAAAGCCCCATGTTGATGAAAGGAGCATCTTCCAGGAACTGAAGGAAAGCCAGAAGCTGGAAAGGACCAGACTGTGTAGGGCCTTGGCAGCCAGTTTAAGGACCTTGTTCTGTATCTAAAGTCCAGTGAGAAGCTATAGGAAAACGTTAGGAATGTTAGAGCCATGCATTTCAGTGTTAGACACAAACATGCATGGATACAAAAGCGACTTCTTAAAGACATTGGTAAAGTGGACAGTGAGGTGAGGAGTCAAAGTGGGATAAAGCTGACTTGAGATGTCCGAGATGAAGGTGGAGAGAAAAGTATGGATCAGAATATATAAGCCACGGTGGTATAAAACTGTTAGGTGACCAATAGTTATCAATGGAGGCATTGGTAGGACTGTTTTGGGAAAACTCTGAAACCAGAAGTCATATTAGAGTGGGTTGAATAGAGAATGGGAAGTAAAGGTAAGAAAATCATTGCAGAAGTAATATATGAGAATCATAGGACATTTAGGAAGAATATTTTCACCAAAAAAATAAATAAATGAGTGCTCCAAATTCTGACCCTTTTGTAGGAACTTTAAGTTGTATATAGTGTTTTCCGTAAAATACCAAAGTGCTATTGTATGACTTCTGATATGTTTGTAATAACATAACTAGGAGTTATATATGCATTGTGTCCATGTACAAGTATATAGTATTTTCCTATCAAATGTGAGTGGCAATGAACACTTTTGTACTCATGTATTTAAGCCTTTTTTCTTTTTTTCAGTATCTTTGGGATACATTCCAAGGAATGAATTTGCAATATTTTTTTTTTAATTTTATTACCAACTGTCAGATGTTCTTCAGAAATTATTACAAATTTATTAATCGATAATCAACAATAGTGTATTCCGATTGCCTAATTTTTCATATCCATGCTAATACTTGGTAATATTGTGAATTTTACTAATCTAAAAGGATATAATATTATTGCAACATTCTTTTAAATTACATTTCTTGAATTAGAGCTATAACTGAATATTTTTCCTATATATATATATATGTGTCATGTTTGCTTGTTTTCTTTTAATGATGATTTCTGCTGACCCACTCAACCATGTCTTAACTTGGTGAGCTTGACAGAAGCCACCTCATGTCGGTCAGATCAGCCACATGCTCACTGCTCGTTTGGTGTTCCATGGTCAGAGGCTCCAACTCCAAGTAACTGTAGCGTTCTACATGTTCTGTTTTGTTTTGTTTTATTTTACTTTATGGTACCTGATTCTCTGCTGCAGATAACTAGAAATAAATTGCTCCATTATCAGGCATTGACTTTGAACAGCAAACAGTGGATCAGATGAAGATTGGCAAGTTATTAATATCTCTTGAATAAAAAAACAGAAACTTTCCACAGCAAGCCTTTAGACACTTGATCCACAGACACCACAAAACAAAGAACCATCAGTAACTTTGCTTGGTCTTATTTTCCTAAATAATTCAATAGTTTATTTTCTTTTTATCTTCTTTATGTTGCTCTTGATCTTCTGCTTAATGTGGTTGCTGAAGGTTGAAATCTCTACAATACCAAAGTGCTATTGCATGACCTCTGATATTTTTGTAATAACATAACTAGGAGTTATTAATATATATGCATTGTGTCTACGTATAAAGTCATATTCATGGGGCCCTATGCTCATTAGTTTCCAGTTAATAGACTATGTGGATTTCTAAATGGATCAAAATTCCCATAAAACTTTTTAGTTCAAAAGTAAAATTTAGATGCATTCATCAAAGATGATGGGGAAAAAATATCATCAGTTGCTTTATGCATTTTTAAATTTAGTCAGTATATTTAATTTGAATTCGGTTCAACGAATTGCCATTTTTCTTATCTTTAACTGTGATTTTCGGCATTCTTTTATGGACACTGCCATCTAAGAAAAAATAACAGATAGTTTTGAAAATTTTACCGAAGATCCATGAAATCATTTGTTTTACTCCTTTTAAACATGGAGAAAGATTTCTTCTGGTTGTACATTATATATCACTTACAGGCACAATTTTATGTCAATAATGAAAACATTTTATTTTCAGGCCATAAAACAATAAATAAAATGTACATTCTTCTGTGAATCAAATAATAATAGAATTAAATTTTGTATTTCTAGGTTTTTTAGGTCTGGGTGGAAGGCAGACAGGTGGCAAGGCAGGTAGAGGAAGTGGCTAACGGTGGAGAGCAGGAACCAATCAGAATGCAGAAAAGAAACCGCAGTATCAGATATGTGTGGCTAGAGACCGCCCCATGGACAGAGCTTGGGCAGTGAGGAGCCCCTAGTGACTTTGACCTGGGGCACATTACAATCTAATTAGCATCATGGTTTTGACACCCCGGTAGGTTTTTTGTGAAGGATTCTGGGAAGATGCATGCATAGAAAGGAAACTGTTATATAACCTCAACCTGTTAATACCCAAAGGTGGGAAATGACAACCAATACCAGCCAGGAGAGAGGCAGGACGCAAACAATGAGTGTGATGCGCACCTCCCGGGGCATGGACACACTTGAAGCTCGGACTTGGAGGTGAGGGGGACAAGGGCATCATACGTAACCTAAACATCTGTACCCCTATAATATGCTGAAATAAAAAAATAAAAAAAAAAAGACAGTGCGTGCTAAGACTTTGGGGTCTTCTCCATTCAAGAAGAATGACCCGTTTCTCCCTCTGAGACATGCTTTCACTTTGCAATAAACGCTGTGTGGGGGAGGATTTCCTTGTATTAATATTTGTGATCACTCCGTCATCAGCTGGACTAGATACCAGTACTCATTACTGACACTGGGAACTGAGGACCAGGGAACATCAAGTCAGACTTAACAGGTTGGACATCTTGCTATTTCCACTTAAGGAAATAAAAAGACCAATATTAAGTATTTATTAAATATATAAAATTCAGATCAAGCTAGAAGTGGTTCTATTTATACTTTAGCATTTACACGCCTTCAGATGAAATCTTTCATCAAATTTAATTGAAGAATTCTACAAATGAGAGCAACTTTGGTTGAACTGGAAATGGAAGTCTGGAAACAATCTGGCTAGGATCCTCTTGCTCTTCCATCATCTATTCATTCCAAAGTGGCCACTCCTGAGGATATATCTCAAAAGAAAAAACAAACAAACAACAAACAAAAACAAAAAAATGTACAAGTAAAAAAACAAAACTAAAAGGATAAGTAAATAAAAGTAAAACAATATGAAAATTACTGCGTTAAGGCATAGGTAATGAGATAATGCTTGGACAGAGGTTGGATGCAAAAGTAAATAAATTAAATTCTGTAAGAAATGAAATACTTCCTGCTTTCAAACATATATTCTATATTAACATGTATGAAATCCTAAATGGTGACAGTTGAGAATGGAGTTATATTACACAACTGAGATTTTAATCCCAGGATGTAAAAATATTGTAAAATCATTAATTATAGAATAAATAGTTTTTCTTTTTAATCTTATATGTCAGTTCAGGTTCTTCAAGAGGCAGACACCAGGATGGCATTAGATGTGCAAGAGACTTGTTAGAAGAAATCCTATGGACAATAGAGTGGGAGGCAGGAAGGAGCAGGTGAGGTAGATTTCAGACCATGATGCAAGTCTGATACCTATAAGAGGAGAGTGGAAAGGAAGGAGGCTTAGGTGTTCAGACTACAGCTCAACATTGCAAAAATCTCAACCAGGGTCCAGAGGAAAGAATGTCAGTTAATGGAGTCCTTCATCGGACATTCATTGTCTGGGCCAGAAAAGTCTTGGCTTAACATGGATGTTGTGAAAGATGCTAATATGCAGCAGGTAGAGGCTGTCTGCCACCTGTCCTCTCGCGGAATTATCTTGAAGGGAAAGTTGAGCAGCATACCTCTGTGGCCACCTCGCTTAATAAAGACAGGATTATTTAAAAGAGTGGTTCTGAAACACTTTGGTTCCGCGACCCCTCTACACTTATAAAATGATTAGGAAACTCAAAGAGCTTTTGTTTATGTGTATTATATCTATCAATATCTGCCATTAGAAAATAAACTTCAAATTTTAAAAATATGTATTTATTAATTTATTTTAAAATAATGAAAATACATTTATTACATTAATATAAATCACATATTTTTATGAAAAATATTTTCCGAACAAAAAATAATCAGAAGATTATGATTGCTTTACTTTAAAAAATATTTGTCACATTTGATTGTAGATGGCTAGATTCTCATATCAGCTTCTGCATATATGTTGTAAAATGCCATGTTGGGTTTCATAATTGAAGAAAATCAGGGCTTGAACAAATACATAAATTGGAAAAGGGAGGACTTCAGAGACTACATGAAAGGGTCTTTGGGAGACCACCATGCACAGTTTAAGAATTTATTAAAATGTTAAATACAACTCACACATTAACTATGGAAATGTGTTTAATTTGTAAAAGTTATCTTTCAGATAGAGTATGTGTATGCTAAGAGTAAGACCGAACCAAAAAGTTACTGGCATTGTGAATTCTTTAATTCTTCTAGCTAAAATATTCCCAATAAACACCTCCAGCACAATATGTAAAATTTTGGCATTAATTGTCTCTCTCTGGCAGGAATCCTATCTTTCTTTTTTGTTTTCCAAAGTACCTAATATAAAGCCTTGCATGTAATAGGATCTTGGCAGTTTTAAATAAACATTTACTATTGATGTAACTGTTGCAAAGCATGATCATCAGACTAAGCATTATGTATTACAAGCTATATGCTATCTTAAAATGGCATGGTTTTTGTTGTTTTTTCTTTCCCCCTTGGAAATAAAAGGTAAATAGGGCATACAGCATTTTATCAATGGCCCGTGGAAAAAAGGCATATTTATCAATGATATGTTATGTACTATCATTTTCTTTTCTTCAATGATAAGCTGTGACTTCTGATTTTATTGCTTAACTGTGTTGTAATTTCAACTATTAATAGTAATTTGATTTTTCTGTACATTAATTATATGACATTGCTTTATATACATGGTGTTATGTGAATGAGTTTCTTTGATACTTCCATTTTAATGAATAATTTATCACATAATATTGCTCTGAATTAGCACACTTTGAAGACAATTCTTTTGGAAAAATCAACAATTCTCCATAAAGATCATCATAGTTTGTTGAGAAAATGTGTATAGATGGAAAGAATGATAATGCTCTATACTGATACTATCCAAGAGAAGTATAATGTTAGCCATACATATTATTTTAAATATTCTATAAGCCACTTCAAAATAAAGGAAATTAATTTTAATAATACATTTTAATGGACTCAACATATCCAAAATATTATCATTTCAACATGTAATGAATATAAAAATATTAATGAACTGTTAAATTCTTTTTTATTATACTATGTGTATTTTGTCTTACAACACATCTCAACTCGTACATGACATCTTCATAGGAAAGACTCGACATGTATAGTTAGACTTCATAGAATTTAAAACTGAAAAGTAGAGTCATATACTGAAGTTGTTCTACAGACTTTTAAAAGTTTTCCAACTCCTGAACTGAATAGAGGATTAGTTTTAAAATTTGAATTCATATTACTTAATTAAATTAAATTTAAAAAATCAATTCTCAATCACATCAGCTACATGTATCTAATGGCTACTGAACTGAACAGCACAGCTCAATGACACAAGAGATAATTTCAGTGTTTATAGATTAAGTGTGTTTAATGGCATATGAATCAAGTATTGTCATAGGCATGGAGCCAGTAACTTGTTCAAATTTTGTAATATATTTAAATACTTTAAGAAACATATTGTTACCGTTTATCAACATTTGATATAATGTCCTTGAGTAAAAATATTTTCTATTTTATCTGGGAAAGATTTTCCCCTTAAGAAAGTTCATTTCCCCTTGAGCAAATGAGAGAGGAAGAGAATGATAACTTTCTAACCCTATCAATGGAATTATAGGTGGTATTATCTGGATACCATATTTCTAAAGGCCCATTCAGTGTGAATTTCATAAATTCTAGAAGCGTTTGATGGTTGGTAAAATACTGGTGTAGTAAGAGACCCAGATTATAAGTCTGATCTTATGACCTTAATTTTAAGTTTTATTATCTTAATGTTTAATAAATAAGTGTGCAGTCATTTTACTTGTACGATGTTGTAAAGTATAAATATTCTTAGAAAATTTAAAACTGAATGTAATTTATAACACTTTCTTCTGAAAGTATTGTTTCCTAATGTCACTTTTAATGATTCCACTGTTTATAGTAGGTAGATAGATAACTGCTATTGTGTAGATATACACATCATGTGCTCTAGAGCTACGCGATCCAATATGGTAACCACTAGCTACATGTGGTTATTGAACTCTCGAAACGTGGTTTATTTGAATTCGGAAGTACTATAAGGATAAAATACATGCTGGAGGAGGGGACGGATATATGCATACACAAAGGGTGCAATGCGCACCCTCCGAGAGATGGACACGCTTGGGACTGGGACTTGGGGGGAAGGGGGGGCAAGGGCATCATACGTAACCTAAACACCTGTACCCCTATAAACAACAAACAATAAAAAAATAAAAAAAATAAATAAATACATGCTGGATTCCACTGGGTAGGTATGAAAAAAAGACAGGCAAACTATCTCATCAACAATTTTTATTGATCGAACATTGGATTGATAATGTATTGGAAATACGGGAAATATGGGCTATAAAATATATTACTAAAATTAATTTTACCTGATTATTTTTACTTTTTAATATGTGGTTACTAGAAAATTTAAAATTATTTGTGACCCACATTGCATTTCTGTTGTTCTGGAGGGCTAAAATAAACCTGAATATTCAATGAGAACATCCTATTTCTAAAATATTGGACTATTCTTATCACATGTATAGGCAAGACATGATTCCATTCTGTGTGTAATAAAGCTTAAACACTTTCTGAAGGCTAATGTGAACTTATACTTTTGTATCAATCACAGACATGTCTTCAAGTTAAGATCCATGCCATTATGCCAAATGTAACACATATAACATAAAATAAACCCAATAAATGAGAAGCAAGTGCTTACCCTTTAGGATAATTAGTGTAATTTCCTTTAGTCTGCTTCTGGATCTATGATATATTTTGTGTTTTCCGTTGATAATACAGAAAATGATGACATGAATATGATTCATAATCTGTGGAATTAGATTCAAATATCAGCATTGTAAAAGAAATAAAATACGTGTTCTTAGAATCTGAGCCAGAAAGCAATTTAAAAGTTTCTAATTGTCCTCATCTTTTTCAACCTTCTAGTGTATTTTTCCTACTTTTCATTATACTAAGCAGTGTTGTGAGGACACAGATTTTAAGCTGTGATAGCATTTTTGAAAAGCAAAACCAAAAGAATGTCTATATTAATTCAAGGTATTATTATGAATGTGACTGGTATTTCATTAGAATGTTAACATTAAGGGATCTTAGCATTCACAGAGTAATGTAATCTCTATTTAAGTGATGAGAAAGCAGAGATGTCATTTTTTTTTTTTACACAAATAGGAAGTATTAACTATGTGCTAAGCATTGCCCTATGGTGACAGACTATTATTCTTGACTTCAAGGAGATTATAGTTTATTGGAGAAACAAAATGTAAGCTGAAAAATTCAGCATACTATGATAAACACTATCACATAGGGAAGACCAGGTTGCTACTGAATCACAAAATAAACACAAAGGGAGCTGGCTTCGTGAGCCAGGGAGGAAGGGGAAAGGCTTAGTTAGGCTTCCTGCAGGAGAGGATGTCTTGAAAGACAGGAGTTAGCAGATGTGTGTATTTGGATCATGTGAATGGCTGTTAAGCTGGGAATGATGTGATTTGTGAAGAAATTTGTGTTTGAGTCCTACTCACCCTGGAGGAACTATGGGATCCTGGGGATGTGATGAGAGTTTGGGGTGTGCTTATGACCTGACCCCAAGGGAGCTTTTTAGTGTTCACCCCAGGGCCAATATCATGAGTCTTAGGTAGATACTCACAATGCAGGTATAGTGATTATAAATTGCCCCTTTGGCCTTGCGCTCACTTCTTTTTCTTCATTATTGTCACGCACACTAACTGAAACAGTGTCTGTACCATTTTTTAGCGTTGAGAATCCAAACCTGAATATGCTTCCTCCATGATTCCTCCCATGGCTAATCTAAGCTAATTAGTGCTGTACTTTTAACTCACAGTCCTCTCATCTGAAATACGCGTTATGTATAATGACTGTAATTGACAGAGAACAGTTATCATATTCATATATCCTACTTTATTTAATCTTCCCAACCTTCCCATGACATATATACTGATAGGATCTCCATTTCACAGAAGGGAAAATTTAGAAATAGTAACTGTCTCATGCTCATACAGCTAGGAAGCGATGGAACTCTGAAAAAATAAATAAATTTTTACCAATGTCTCTTTTCCCCAACATATTTGTGAGATTATGATAATATATATTACAGAGAGGGAGACATATTATACCCCCCCCACACACACGTATATATATTTTCAAGTGCTTTAGGAAAAAATGTCTATTGTTTTGATTTCTCACCATCTTGCTTTGGATTCATAAGACATGATCTGACTGAATCTCAAGAAAAGCCAAAGAAAGATCCAAACTAGAAATCTAAAATAAAAGAAAAATCCTGTTCTACTTTGATGATAATATTAAATATAGGTAACATAAAGCATTCTAATGAAAAAGACATAACTCTACATTCAGTTTGAAAAACCAGACTGGAGATTTTATGTCATGGAACTCTCTGTAGCAGAACTAAAATAAATAAATATATAAGCAAAGAAACGAATATCACTAGAGCAATAAACTTTTACCTAGACAGATAAAATCCTGCAGTAAATCCTAAAACTTATAGCTAAAACCTCTCTACCCAAGTCTTGTCACCAACCTCCTGCCTGTGCCGCCCATTTATTACCTGCAGCGTGCTGGAAACCAAAAGCTGTACTTTGAGAATATTTATCTAATTTCTGGTATCTTTTCTAGAATTAGATTTTTCCATGGTATTAACTGAGGTAGGGTATAAAATGCAAAGGAATTTTGAGAGTGATTATGAGACCTACCTGCTGCTTGTAGTTTGCTTAAGAAAGAAAAATATGCAAGTACCTTTCAATGAATCAAATGGATGTTGCTCCATACGTTCAGGGAAGAAATCAAGGATGTTAACATTCCTGCCACTGAGGTATATAATAGACATAAATGACTTCCAGTTGCCTATGACATTTGACCCATTTCATGAGTACTTTACCAGCTAATAATAAAAAGTAAGGCAGAAATCATTTTAAGACAAATAAAATCAATATTGATGACTGTTCCCACCAACTGTTTAAGAAAAATGTGTCATTAGTTATTTTGGTATAGCTGCTACTCATTTATTTTTATTTATTTTTTCTTTCAAAATATTAAGGGGGTACAAATGTTTTAGGTTACATGGATCACTTTTATAATGCTTGGGTCCCGGCTAAAGGTGTGCCCGTCACCCAAGTAGTGTCCGTAGTACCTGTTAGGTAGGTTTTTGCCGCTCCCCTCATCCCACTCCCCTGGTTGATTTCCACTGAGTTTTACTTCCCTCTGTGCACATATGTGCTCACCGGTTACTTCCAGTTTAATAGTGAGTACATGTGGTGTTTGTTCTTCCATTCTTGTGATGCTTCACTCAGGAGAATGGTCTCTAGTTCCATCCAGATTGTTGCAAAAGATATTAATTCATCTTTTTTTCTCGCTGAATAGTACTCCATGGTATACATATATCACATTTTATTAATTCATTCGTGAATTGATGGGCACTTGGATTGATTCCACATTTTTGTAATTGTGAATTGTGCTGCAACAAACATTTGAATGTGGGTGTCTTTTTGACGAAAAGTCTTTTTTTCCTTTGGGTAAATACCCAATAGTGGGATTGCTGGATCAAATGGTAAGTCTACTTTAGTTCTTTGAGGAATCTCCATACTGTTTTCCATAAAGGTTGTACTAATTTGCAGTCCCACCAACAGTGTGTAAATGTTCCTTTCTGTCTGCATCCACGCTAGCATCTATTGTTTTTGTACTTTTTGATAAATGCCATTCTAACTGGGGTAAGGTGATTTCTCATATATTATCATTTATAATAACTGGTCTGTTTGCATTTTAAATCTCTAGCCATTATTCTGTAAACTGTGTTCAAGAACAACGGGAACTTTGACCAGTAATTTTTGATGGCCCATTGCAGAAAATGACTCATTAATGCCTCCTGACCTGTTAGTCAGTTTAGTTTATTTTTCAATCTCTTCCTCTCATAAGGCCAAAATATATGTGATTTATGATAATCACATCTTCCCATCTGAGCACTTTAATTTGAAGCCCTGAACTATCATTATATAGAATAGTCATGCCAAGCTTATCAAAATGTATTTCCGGAATGGACATCACATTTCAGCTCTGTATACAAGATTTGGCTGTTTACAGAATTTAACTACTTGTGCTTTCCAGTGTGGACACAGAAGCAGAAACCAAATTCATATCTAAACTCACTGTACCAGAAATGTAGTTTTAGAGAAGACATGGGCCTTAGTTATAATCTAGTGTGCAACACTGAACCTGCAGATGAGGAAAGTAATCCCTGGAAATATTCAGTTATTTTAAAGTTCTGCCATGAGGTAATGACAGAAAAAGTACTAGAACATAGTATCTTACTTTCTAGCACAAAGTTATTTTCATTGATCATGCATTGTTAAATAGACCACAACTATGGCCAAGCGTCTTTATTTGACCTCTGGTCACTGCAGACTCAGCATGTGCACAAACACCATCTGAAGCCT
>RJWJ010019929.1:0-29692 GCA_004363605.1 Indri indri | reverse complement strand
TCAAAGTAACCGTACAAGGAGATTTCCCAGAATTGAAGGCAAGGGCTCCATGCCTTCATCAGCACGTGTTAAGAGGAAGCCCCAGGTGCTTGGAGAAAAGCTACCTCTCGTCAGGCCTCTACAGGCAGGAGTGAAGAGGGGAGCTCCAAACCATGCCCCTTCACGTTATCCTCCAGTCTCAGCCTTCCCACCATTGAGGCTACGAGGACGGTCTCCACATGCCCTTTTGTTCATCTCAGGCACCACAAGGAGCCCTGAACTCCCAGGATAACCCCCATCTCCTGCCAATTTAATCCCCTGCATCTCTCTACATTCTCCTGTCTTCATCTGTTACCTCTCTCCAATTCCTGGCAACTTTTCATTTCAGCTCTCTGCCACTGACAATCCATTGCTAACAAAATTCCCTGTATCCTCACCATCTCTGATCATTGCCCTTCTTCCTCTAATCAAAACCTGCCCATCCCTTGAGGATACTGCTTCCCCAGAACCCTCTGAAACGGTGGTTATTTTTCTTCACACTCCTAGATATCAGACGTCTTGGAGCCTCTTTGTTTCTCTCTGCCAGTTCCTAACCATTCTTTCCTTTCCTGAAAGCCTCCACCTTGGAATCTTCATACCATCAGGCTGTCCTATCTCACCTCTGGGTCACACCCCCTCATTCCTTAAAGGTTGCCCCTCAGGCCTACTGTCAATCTCTTCATTTCCCCCTTACCTTTTTTTTTTTTAAAACAACTCCATGTTTTGCTTTTTTATTTAATATTATATGATAAATATTGGCTTACGTTTATACATGGAATAATAGTTTAATTGATGCCTAATATAACTACTTAGAGAATCATGTTTTTAATCATTTCTCTATTTTGACATTGTTTATTGATAATGTCAGTATCTTCTTTTTCAATGAATTATAACAAAAAGGGAAATGATTTTAACACAAGACACTTTTAAGACTTATAATACCTATAACACACGTAACTGTAATAAATTTCTCTAAAGTGAGAACCATCTATAATCTTACCAACAGTACAAATATTCCAGGTTTATCATGACACTGGCTTGAGTAATATTTAAAAATTTTTTTTCTGTCTTACAAGATATACTTCAAAATTGCTGCAGTTTGCATCTCTTTCACTATAACTAAATATGAGCTTTGCTCCTGTTCTTGTTTTTTTTTGGTATCCTTTTTTATTAAATCTGAATAACATATAAAACCAGATTTGGCAACATTTTTATCGACAATTAAAATAGGTTAAAACCTATACCATCTGAAAAGATTGCTCAAATTTGTAAGAAAAAGATAAAGCTCCCCCTTACCTTTATTGAGATATATTTAACATAAAATTGTGTATATTCAACGTAACACTTCTGTGTTACTTCTTGGTGATTTCAATAGACGATCTGTCCAATATCTCACTCTCTTATTTCATTTTTGGTCTTTCATATTACCTCAACCACTCCTTTGATCATATCCTAGATCTCGTTATTACCAAACACTTCACCCCCCTGTAATGTCACCACTTTAAATATCTTGCTCTATCATCTGTCTTTCCAATTTATTCCCTTTAGAGTCCTGATGCTAAAAGTCCTTCACTTCCATTGTTCCTCCTTTTTCGCTTCCCCTGTGCTTGTCCTTTGTCTCTGTCCCTCCCATCCTTCCTTCTTCACCCAGCTTAAATTCCACGGTCAGTTCTTTCTTACAGTGCTTCCTGCACAGTCTCCCTTGACTCCCTTGCTCTTTTGCTTTGTCATGCTCACTTGACAAAACCCCGTCTCTGACTACATTCAATTCTTTGCCTTCTCTGTTCCTGCACCTTTGCCACTGAAAGTGATTGGAAAAGACATACTATTAATACCATGTTGAATTGTCTCACTTTAAATTCACGACCAGTAACTCCAAGTAGGCCCTTAGTGCTTCCTGGCAGTCATACTACATGTCTGGAGTCCACTTAACTTTCCCATTTCCTAGGCTACTGCTTTATACCTTCTTCCTTCTTAAACCTCCAACACCTCCTCCTCAGTTCTCACACTCAGCTGAAGGTTGTGTTTCCGCCCTCTGCTGGAGAACAGCAAGCTCCTGAAAGTGACTGTGGCTTCAGCCCGGTGCGGGAATGGGAAGACTCATGGAGCCAACTTAGGCCCCAAAGTGCTGTGGCCACTTTGTCTCACTCATCTACTTTTTAGCTTGCAAAATCTGATCCTTCACCATCATATTCTCAGTCAGTTCCACCAAGCAGGTCCACCTTTTAAAGATTCTGTCACACTTCTAGTTTCCAATTCTGAGTGTTAAGTTGTGGACAGCAGAATCTACTTTGGTTTAAGCTGAAGGGGATTTTCCACATACTGTTAATTACCTTACAAAATTTCTGAGCGGGGACTAAGCTGGGATGCCACATAGGTGGAAACCAGGAAAAATGACCGACCACAGTACCCAACAGTTTCAGTGGAAGCGAGTAGCTGATGGTGCCTGCCACTGGACTGCCAGCCCCACCAAAGAGGGACTGAACCACCAGGAGGTTTGCTTCATATTCTGGAGAAAAAGAAAATACCCCTACAGTCATTTTGGCAGGAGACTGTAAGATCTTATGATCTTTACTTCTGTCTTCTGCAAGGGTGTACCTGTTCAGTGGAAGTTAGTTGTATGTGTATGTCCAATTGGCAGGGGCTTCTGGAAAATACAGTGTTTGGATGTTAGCTAGGAAAGTGAGTTGTAATGTAGAGAAGTCCTAAAATTAGGAAGGGATTTCAAGATATTTTGGGTAGATATAAATGATCAGATATCTATTATAGGCATTGAAGATGACCTAAATGACTGAAGGATGCACTATATTCATGGGTAGGGAAGATCCATATCATCAAGATTTTAATTTTTGTCTAATGAATTTATAAATTAAAAGCAATGTCCAAAATTCCAAAGGGGTTTGTGTGTGTTCCTCTGTGTGTGTGTGTGTGTGTGTGTGTGAGTGAGAGAGAGAGAGAGAGACTTAACAAACTGATTCTAAAATTTATACAGAAGGGTAAAGGACAAAGAAAAGCTACAACAATTTTGAAGATCAAGGTGGAGGGTTTTGTGCTACCAGAGATTATATATAATGATCACCAAAATGAGCAAAGCAAAGCAAAAACCAAAAAAAACCCCTAAGTTTCAAAAAAAAAAAGAAAATGCTGTAATATGATTTGTAGAAATTTTAAAAATCTAAAACAATGCACTGTTAGGAATATACACATTTTATACAAAATTATGGAGAAGGTATAGAAAGATCAAGTAGTGGCATAGCTGAGAAAATATAAAAGGTATTTCTGTCTCTTTCCTATCTTCTCTCTTTCCTGATACTTCTCTCATCCTGTACCAAATCCTAGGAACTCAGTCCCAAATACTGCCCACAAATTTTCCAACACCCTCCACCTTTGCCACCTACTTCTGGTCTGAAGACAGATATTCGTTTCTAAAATATCTTGAATTAATGATTATCAAAGCATACCTTATTTTATTGTGCTTCACTTTATTGCACTTCACAGATGCCATGTTTTTACGAATTGAAGGTTTGTGGCAACCCTGCATTGAACAAGTCTTATCAGTGTCATTTTTCTAACAGTATGTGCTCAATTCATGTTTCTATGTCACATTTTGGTAATTCTTGCAATTGAAAACATGGAAAGCATTTACCATTTTATTTTTTATTTTATTTTATTTTACTTTATTATTTTATCAGTTTTTTTAGAGACTGGGTCTTGCTCGTTCCCCAGGCTGGAGTGTAGTGGCATGATCACAGCTCACTGCAACCTCTAACTGCTGAACTCAAGTGATCCTCCCACCTCAACCTCCTGAGTAGCTGGGACTACAAGGCATGCGCCACCATGCCTGGCTAATTTTTCTGTTTTTTATAGAGATGGGGTCTTGCTATGTTGCCCAGTCTGGTCTTCAACTCCTGGGCTAAAGCAATCCTACCACCTTGGCCTCCCAATGTGCTGGGATTATAGGCATGAGCACCCGGCCTGGAATTACTATTTTAGATGCCATTAAGAACATTCATGATTCATGGGAAGAGGTCAAAATATCAACATTAAACAGGGCTTGGAAGAAGTGGATTCCAGCCCTCATGGATGACTTTGAGGGGTTCTAGGCTTCAGTTGAGGAAGTCACTGCAGATGTGGTAGAAATAACAAGTGTAACCTGAAGATGTGACTGAATTGCTATAATCTCATGATCAAACTTCAGTGGTTGAGGAGTTGCTTATTACAGATGAGCAAAGAAAGTGGTTTCTTGAGGTGGAATCTACTCCTGGTGAAGATGTGGTGAACATTGTTTGGAACTACAAAGGATTGAGAATGTGCCATAAACTTAGTTGATAAAACAGTGGCAGGTTAGAGAGGAATGACTCCAACTTTGAAAGAAGTTCTACTGAGGGTAGACTGGGCTGTCAAACAGCATTGTATGCTACAGAGAAATTTTTCATGAAAGGTAGAATCGATCAATTTGGCAAACTAAATTGTTGTCTTATTTTAAGAAATTGCTATAGCCTTTACCTTCAGTCACCACTATCCTGATCAGTCTGCAACTGTCAACATAGAGGCAAGACCCTTCACCAGCAACAACATTACAACTTGCTGAAGGCTCAGGTGATTGTTAGCATTTTTTAGTAATAAAGTACTTTTAAATTCAGGTATGTACCTTCTTTTTTAGATACAATGCTACTGCACACTTAATAGATTACAGTATAATGTAAATATAACTTTGATATGCACTGGGAGACCACAAATTCTGTGTGACTCCCTTTACTGTGGCACTTGCTTTATTTCGGTGGTCTGGAACTGAACCTGCAATATCTGAGTTATTCATGTTCTTTACAAAATTTGGTCTCTTAACATCTCCATAAATTACGTTAGTATTAATATCTTATTTCATGGCTGTCAAGAAAAGTTATACAGCTTGCTTTAATGTAAAAGTCATATCATGTTAAAAGCCAGATGATTAAATATATTGCTTAAAAAAACATTTTGACAACTTTATGACATGGAGACCAATTGTAAGGCTGGCTCATGTTTTTCTATTAAGTGACCCAGTAACCAATGTTACATTTCATTTCTACTGATTTGCTTACTAGTTGCAATGGATTTGTGGTGTTATAGGAAATTTCAGTTGGCCCAGTAGCTTCAATCTATTCCATATTGCTACCTCCACAAAGTCACCTTGGATTTTAATAAGGATAAAAACGTATACTTCTCCGGTACCATTTCCCATTTGATATTTAAGCACAGGGCATTGAAGGTTAGATTTTTTTTGTTTCAGAAATGAGACTCCAGAGATAGGAAACGACGGTTGCAGAGGTTGGGGACAGAGCTGAGGTATTTTGATGCTTACTCTCAGCTCTGATGTTAACTTTCTAACAGTTACAGTCTCAAGTATAGCAGGAGTTATTCAGTGTCTCAAATAATTACTTACGTGGAGTAGGTTTTTTTTCCTTGCTGTTGTTTTGCAAGCAGTCTTAGCAGTTTAGTTGGTATTTGTTCTTCAGTGACTACTAGCAAATTGGTTAACTAAGGAAGGAGTGATGTCTATTAGATTGTGAAAGTGTAAATAATGAGTGTCAACTATATAGGCAGCAGAAATCTGAAGCCAAATTATGCCTGTTATTGAGAAAGAAGTTTCTCTTTATAGCTGCTATGTGCTGGGAACAAAGCAATTTTCTTGTACTTCTCAAATCGCTCATTTTCCATAAACAAGATGCTTAGTTGTTTTACAAACACCTTAGCAGAGGTGTCTACATCATTTGCATAGATTGCCCATTTTCAACCTCTTGATTGTATGAAGAGGCTTTGAAATTGAAGGGGGGTGAGGGATAAAAAATTACATATCAGGTACAATGTACACTATTCTAGTGATGGGTACACTAAAAGCCCTAACTTCAGAATTATGCAATTCATCTATGTAATAAAAAACAGTGGTACTTTCTAAATCTATTGAAATAAAAAAAAATTTTTTTTAATTATAATAAATTTAAAAGTTATTTTCTAATTATGAAAGGAATACATACTTAGAGCAAAAAACTTCCCTAGGAAAGTACTTGTGCCTGAATTTCACCACTTTTAATCCTTTGGTCAATGCACATATGAACACACTCTCACAATCACACATAAAAATGCATATACAAATTATATGTGTATTGTATCATAAATTCCTTTTTTCAGTTAGAAGAATAACATGACATGTCCCAGTCAACAAATAATCTATAATATCATGTTAAATGGCTGTATAATATTACATCGCATGGATTTATTTATATTAATGTTTATATAAGCAGTCTCATTGAACATTTAGGAAATTTCCATTTTAAATCTCCTCAAAATACTTTGATGTATACCTTGTACATACATGATTGATATAGTCATGATTTTTTAAAAGTATATTTCTACAGATTTTTTAAAGGTGAAAGAAATAACATATTTCAGATAAAGCAGGGCTTTCTTTTGTTGTTCTCCCCTCTGTTTCCCTCCATTATTTTTCCAGAGTTAGTATATAAATTATATATAGTATTGCTTTGTACATTTAAAAAAGTTTATGTAGATGCTATTGGACCAATGACACTGGAGACAGTTAATGCCATATATGGTGATTGTAAATAGTCTCTGTGTATTATTTAGCAGCTTTTTTTTGTATTAACATCATGCTTGAGACACAGTACGACAGAATGTGTGGTTCATTAAAATGAGGGAGTAAACCAAAAGAGAAAGATTTAGTGTCTAGGAAATGGATGATCCAATATTCACAGACTAGTAAAGGGGAAAGAAGACAATTTTGCACCTGTCCTCAGCAACAACCAGTTCAAATTGGAGTAGGATGATGCAAAACTGGGAAGAAGTCCTCCAGGAGAAAAGGACAAAAATTTTTCTTATCCCATCACATTATTATACAATGTCAGAACACTAAGGATAAAGAAAAGACACATCAAGGAACTGGATTTACAATGGCATCAGACTTCTCAAGAGCAACATGGGATGCTGAAAGATAGTGGAGCAATGCCTTCAAAATTCTGAAGACAGTTATTTTCAACCTAGAATTCCATCCCTAAACAAATTATTCATCAAAAGTGAATTAATGCAAGTAGAATGCTATGTGCTGACTGATGAATGTACTGGGAGTGTGAGAGTCAGAAAATCATCATTTTGCAACCATTATAATAAAGATTGTTTCAGGTAAGAATCATCAATGTATGCTCTATCTAGAGGGAAATTTAATGAGGAAAAAAATATCTGTATAGTCTTAAATGTCTACCCATGGAAAGCTCATTAGTTGCAAGAGAAAGCACAGTAACTCTAGAAACAGTGCAACATCTTGACTGGATGATCAAAATTAACACTACCAATCAAGGACAGATGGAAATCGTGTCCTCCATATGTAATGACCTCAGAAAATCATGTTACTTAGGAGCGTTCTAACCAGAGATGAATATCTGAATCTACCCATGCGATATACCAGAAAAACCCAAAATGGAGTACATTCTATTCAAAAAGAAGTTTCTGTATTAAAAAATGTGACTATAATAAATGACAAAGATTGAGAAAATTATTCCAGATTTAGGATGACTAAAAAGACATGACAACTAAATGCAATACTTGACCTGACTGGATCTTCTACTAGAGGAAAAATAAACTGCTGTAAAGGACATTATTGGGTCAATTTATAACATTAGAATCTAGACAATAGATAAAATCATTGGATCAGTGTTAAATTTACTAAAGTTGATAACTGTATTATGGTTATGTAAGAGAATATTCTATGGAAATATATACACTGAAGTATTTTTGGGTAATGGGCCATAATGTGTGCAACTTCTAAATATTTTAGAAAAAATGATTATCTATCTTGTGTCATCTATCCATCCATCCATCTGTCCATCCATCCATTCATGAGAGAGAAAGGAAGAAAAAAGCAAATGCTAAAGAAAATGGAGCAAAATGTCAGTAAATGAATCTGGGTAAATGAATCTGGGTAAAGGGTAACACATGTTTCATGTATTATTCTTACAACTCTTCTATAAATTTGAAATTTGTCCAAATAAAACAAAAAAGCAATATAAAAATATTTCAGGCATTCAGGAACTAAATAATCATCATGTTATAAGAATGTGTGCTGCAGAAAAATGAAGAAATAACAAAGAAAAAAAAAGGGATTGAGGAAACTGGCATTCAGCACGCGAGAAGAAGAAAGGAAGTACCAAGAAAGCAATACCACACTGGGTTAGGCAGCAACCAGTCCAGAGTGTAATAGAAGGATAAAGGGTTGGGGGAGAGGAGGGAAAAAAAAAGGGTGAACTGATAGATTGCTTGATGCATTTCAGTGAGTGTTGGGAAAAATTATTATTGTTTGACAGGTCTGTGGGAGAAAGGAGTCATAAAAAACAAAGCAAATTGCAAAAAATATTCAGGTAACTATGCATTATAGGAAAAGCAAAAAGTTGAATGAGAAAGAAAATGTAATTATAAAGCACAATCTGGCTTGGAAACTAATATTTACATAGTCATAATAATGTAAACACTACATTTTATTATAACCAAAATTTATGATATTATAATACTGGGAGAGTGGTAGAATGTGGTGAGATGTAATAAAGCTAAATCTTCAACAGTCACAACAAAAATCCAGCAAATTCCTTCTAAAATTGATAGCTCACCCTATGAAGAGCCGTATAATCACATGTGGCAGCCACAACTGGTTGTCTACAAAACATCCAGTCCCTTTCTTCTTTCTACCTGGGTTTTGTTCAGTATTCCCTCCCCCATTAGCCATGCCAAGAGCCAGCTCCAGGGGGTAAATGTCACGTGGTCCAAGCCTCACGCTGTTCCTATCTCCCTTTCTGACCAGCTAGGACGTGGCAATGTGCTGCAGTTCTGGCCAATAACATACAAGGGAGGGCTTCTTAGGGGTTTCAAGGAGACAAATTTTTACTCTTACAAAAGAGACACTTTGGAAGTTGCCTTTAGCGATTGTCATGTCTGGATGTGGTATTTAAAGCTGCTGCAGCCATCCCGCGAGCCTGAGGGGAGCTAGCCAAGATGGCAGAGGGCAGCGCCCAGAGTGTCTCAGAGAAGTGGAGCTCTGATCACATTGCATCTTGTATTTTCTTTTGGAAATACCTTTAAAAGATAAAATAAATACAAAGTAAAAAAAAAAAAATAGAAAACAGTGCACACAGACACAATTTTTTAAAACCCCAGTGGGAAACATACCAAAGACTAGTGCTTCTCAAATTTGAATGTACTTAAGATTTATCTGGACGACTTCTTAAACGCAGATTACTAGGTCCTATCCACAGAATTGCCAGGCTGCAGGGCTCACAGCTCTGTCCTCCCAAGTACTAGTGGGCAGACTCATCTGGTGGCTGCCACTCAGACCCTGTGAACACGTGTGACTCATGCCCCTCTCCCTCCCACTGCTCTCCCGTCCCAAGGGAACAACGTTTCCATTCTGGATTTCCTTCCTCGACCAGAAAAGCACAAAGCCTGCCTTGCATCCTCTTCCGAGTCTAGTTAATTTCCTCCATAAACCTATACTTGCAACAGAAAATGCCTGTTTTGGGGGATTGTTTTCATGTCAGTAGATTCCAATTTGCAGTTTCTTTTTTTAGAAATGCAAACACTTATTAACTGTTCCATGAAATGAAAAGGTCTAGATTTTAGTATCTGAGGTATCTGGCTACCTCCCTGGGAGAGGAAAAAAATAACTTTCACTCCTCAATGATTGACAGCAGCAAAATCAGAAAACAAATCCTAACTTACTTTGTTAATCACCCTGCCACATCCACAGTATGCCAGATGCTGCAGTAAGCTCTAGTACGATCCATCAGATGAGCCTTTTGAATATGCTTTCTGCTTTATCCTTGACTGATTTACGATGCTCTTCACATATTTCCCCCCAAATGACTGTATGCTCATTCTGTCTGATTTTCTCCTTCCCCCCAAACCTAGGTCCTTACGGAGATATGGAAAAATAGGCTGGCAGAGTCCTCCAGGGAACATTAGCAAACCTGAATCTAAAATAGTAACTGTTCCTTAGAGACAAATTTATTCTAAAATAAAGTGGTGCTCTCCTAACAATAGTGAGATCTATGATAGTGGAAGACACATTGGTGGACCCACTAAACAAATTCATTGATTCATTCTCCTAAAAAGATTTATTGAGTGCCTACTATGTGCCAGCACCGCAGTAGGACTAGGGATATGGTGGTGAAAAAGTCCTCACCCTCTTTGATCTTATAATCTTTAGAAACAAATGGTGAAACATATAATCGAACAAGTTGTTACAATTTTGGTAAGCACTTGAAGGAAAGGTATGGAGTATTGTGAGAGAAGCCAGTGAGGAGAAGAAACTGAGGGGGAAAAAGCAAAGATCTGGGATAGGCAGGCACATGGCTTGTTTGAAACATTGAAGGAAATCTAGTGTGGCTGGGTACTGATGAGGGATGGAGAAAATAAAAAGGATAACATAGCATCATTTTACTAGTGCAACTTGCTTACTTGTTACGTAGAGATTCTTTAAGGTCTATTTTAAAGCAAATGAATGTGGACCTTGGAATATTTTTACCCCAAACATTTTATTTTGAAAATTTTCAAAGCTACAGAAAAGTTGGAAGAATGGCACAATGCATACCAGCATACCCTCCATCTAGATTCAATAACTATTAACATTTTTTCACTTTTGTGCGATCTTTGTATGCATGTATATATGTAATCTCTTTTCCTAAATCGTTTGAAAGTAAGTTGCAGATTATCACTTCATCCCTAACTTCTTCAGCTTTATATCCTGGGAATTTTAAGAACATTTTCCTACATAAGTATGTTACTATTCTCACACCCAAGAAAATGTACCAGCAATTTGGTAGTTTGGAAGTTGAAAAAACACAGTTTTTAAAAAAAATTTCCCCCAAATGTCTTTTTTTAAGCTGTTTTTTTCCCACTTATTCAAAACCCAATCCATAGATTTGGTTATGTCTCTTTCATTTTTAAACTACTAAATTGTCATTTCTGATGGGCATTTTTTTTATTTCAAAATATTAAGGGGGTAAAAAAGAATCGATGTTGGTTTTATTGATTTTCTCTATTGTTTTTTCTATTTAACTGATTTTTGCGCTAATATTTATTACCTTCTTCCTTATGCTTGCTTTCAGTTTAGTTTGTTCTCATTATTCTAGATTTTTAAAGTGAAAGCTTAGATCACTGATTTGAGACCTTTATTCTTTTCTCATTCGGACACTTAAAACCATTTCTCTCTAAGCACCACTTTGGCTGGATCTCCTACATTTTGATATGTTGCATTTTTATTTTCACTCAGATCAAAATACTCCCTAATTTCATTGTAATTTCTTCTTTAACCCATGGGTTATTTAGAAATGTGTTCTTTAATTTCAAAGTATTTTTGGGTTTCTAAATTTCTTTCTGATGCTAAATTTCTATTTTAACTCCATTGTGGTCAGAGAACATTGTGTGATTTCAACCATTTTAAATTTATTAAGATTTGTTTTATCGTCTAGCATATGATCTGTTGTGGAGAATGTTCCATGTGTGCTTTAAAAGAATGTGTATTACGCTGTTGTTCATTGAACTGTCTATTAGATATCTGTTAGATATCTAACAGACAGATCGTGTTGATAGCATTGTTGAATTCTTCTATATTCTTGTGGATTATCTGTCTAGTTTTCTATCAATTATTTAGAGTGGAGTATTGATGTTTCCAACTATTATTGTAGAATGATCTCTTTCTCTATTCGATTCTGTCAGTTTTAGGTTTATTTGGGACTTTGTTGTTAAGTGCATATATGTTTATCATTATTATTTCTCCATGCTGAATCGAGCTTTTTAATGTTATAAAATGTTTCACTTTATCTCAATATTTTTTTTTGTCTTGAAGTCTCTTTGCGTCAGTTCTCTTATAGTTATTGTTTACATAGCATATCTTTTTGCCATGATTTTACTTTCAGTCTAATTGTGCCTTTGATTCTAAATTGTGTCTCTTAAGACAGCGTATAGGTTTTAAAAAAAATCCATTCTGCTAGTCTCTTCCTTATGTTTGGGTAGGGAACCTGCGACCTTCTGATTTCAAGATTGTTATTTTTTTTAAGCACTAAAGGAGGCAAGAAAAGCTTCATTTTCTCTGCTGCACCCCTTTTAATAAAGGGATTTGTTCTGTGAAGTTTGGATTTGGTTGAAGGCCACACTTGGAACTATATTAATAAACTAGGAACTAGATATCTGTGTTATGTTGAACATGGATTATTCATGGTTGGGATTTGATGCAGTTAGTCTAGTTCATGAGTATGGACTGTTGGACTTTTCTTTATCTCTCCAATTCTAGCTTCATGTGGAAACCCAAATTGAGTAACAAGATAGATCTCTGTGATCTTGATGCTGAAAGGCGGTGACTGAGGGCCATTGACTGTTGGTTCTCATTTGAACCTGTAGCCATCATGGATTTTTTAGTATAAGAAAAAAGTAAATAGTTTGTGATTGGCTGACATGTCTAATTTATACACTTGATTTTGAAATAAGTAACAGTGTTTGGCATTTTGAAGGCTTTCAATAAGTGCTTTTTAAATAAATAAATTACTAAAACGTCTTTGTATGAATAGTTATTGCCTTCATCATAATTCAAGCTGTAGCTTGATGTCACCAGAAGATTAAACAGTAAATATGTAGAGATTCACAAGCTATAAATTATAAACTGGGCCTCACTATAGATTAAAATACAGACAAATAATTTCTACAGATGCTAGTTTGTTTATAAATTGAAGAAACTACTCTTATATGATTATTCTAAGGACATGCAACAAAAATTATCTTAAAAATTAAGCATTAAATTAAATTATATCGGTAGGTTAATGTCCTTAGCAAAAGGAAAGTGAATAGTGTGAGAATCAGCTAATTTAGTCTTTCCTCATTAGTGGAGAAGGGGACAAAATTAGGCATTGTTTACCACTTTATTTTACCTTTGCCCAGATTTTGAGAAATTATCTTTGTAAGAAAGGTGATAATGAACTAGAGTAGCTTTTATCCCTCCATTGACAGTTATGTGAGAGACAACAGCATCAGTCATGGGAACAAAGGGAAAAGACAAAGATGGTTTGGGTGGTGTCAGTCCATCTAGCTGGACACACACGGACCCACGACACAGTTCAATTGTTCCTATCCTGTGGGGACCAACCGAGAGGTCTCCTGACTTTTCTGGTACACTAGTAATCCGGAGAGGGGATTGAGGCCTGGTTAGGTCTCCACCCTCATTTTCACCTCCTTTGAGAAAAGATTCATTCACACAGATTCATCAATTGTTAACAATTCTCATATTTGGTTCTCTCTCTCACTCTGTATATATATATGCACACACACATTTTTTTTCTGAACCACTTGAGAGTAAATTGCAGACATCATGTCCCTTCACTGCTAAATACTTCCAGGGTATATCTGAAGAACAAGAGCATTTTCTTATTTATGTAATCTCAATATAGTTATCAAATTTTAGAAATTTAACATTGATGTATTAGTAGTATTATTTTATAATTTATAGTCTATATTCCAATTTCACGAATTGTCCCATTAATGTCCTGTGTAGCTATTTTTAGTTCTAAGTCAGGATCACACATTGCATTTAGCTTTCATGTCTCTCTAGTCTCCTTTAATTTGGAACACTTCTCCAGCCTGTCTTTATCTTTCATGACTGACATTATTTAGCCTGAGTTTGTCTGAAGTTCTCTCATTTTTGGATTCAGGTTATGTATTTTGGCCAGAATATCCCTGAAGTTACACCGTCTCTCAGTGCATTCATTACCGATGATATGAATGTTGATTACTTGGTTAAGGTGGTGTCTACCAGGTTTCTCCACCACTAAATCACTCTGTTTTCTTTTGTCATTCATGTGCACTTTTGTGGGAGGTATTTCAGGTATATGTAAATATCCCGTTCCTCACTGAACTGTCAACGATTCTTGCCTGAGTCATCACTCTTAGTTTTAAATATAGATCATATCTGTATAATTAGTAGAACATGAGACAGAAACTGAATCAAGTTTTATAATTCTACTAAATTATCCTTGGCAGGTGAAATAGCTACAGGATGCCAGCAAAATTCTATTTATTCAGTAGATTGACAAACAAACCAATCAGGTGAAAGCTACTATTTTCCAACAGATCTATAAACAACACCAAGAAAAGAAAGGATAAATTTGGGCTGAGGCTCGGGCCTGGTAAATCTCAGGTTACATTCTCCTGCTACTCAGAGCCAGGTAACTTTGACTAGTATGACCCTCCAGGCAATCCTCTGTTGGTTTCTGGACTGGGAAAAGCCTTCTTTCTCTGTTGAATTACTGAATGTTTATTTTCGAAATGTACTTAGTTTCCAAGGCTGAGGTTCTTTCCTGAGGAGACAATTTCCTTGTTCGTCTGCAGAGTCCTCAGACTTGTAAAGGAAATGTACAGGTCATACCTACCCTGTGCCCCTCCAAGGCCCAGCAATGAAGGGCATAGAGGTCCCTGGCTTTCTGGAGATGGCTGGGTTTGGGCTTTCTCTGGCTCATTACATATGATACATTTACTACTCTCTAAGGAGATCATTTGTTTTATATTCATTGGTCCTGTGTGGTATTTTCCTTGACATATATCATATGAAAAGGTGATTCAGAAAGATTTCAAATTGGGTGGTTTGTTAGTGACAAAGTTCCGCTGGGCTTTTCTAAGTATCTGTGGCTTTCTAAGCATCAGGATGGAATTATTCTTACAGCCAAATAACAGTACAGTTACTTTCACTCATTTATTCACTGGCAAAGAGAATTAATGCCTATGGGCTTACACAAAGATTAATGCGCTAGGAGAATTTCCATAGTATTAGTCATAAAGAAAACTGATAACCAGAATAACTGTTCTTCAAGTTAAAAAAATAATTACTAAATCTGGCTTTTATTGAAGTATAATTAGCATACAATGAAATGCACATATCTTGAGAATTTGATGAGTTTTGACAATTATATATACCATGTACCACCACCAAAACAAGATATAGAACATTTTCATCAGCCCAGAAAGTTCCCTTTTGTCCCCTTCCGGTCAACACCTATCACTCAGAGACAGCCAATGTTTTGATTTCTGTCACCATCTTTCCCTGCAAGGTAGCCAGTATTCTAACTTGTATCTCAAGAGACTAGTTTTACCTGTTTCTGATCTTTATATAAAAGGAATCATACAGTAAATACTCTTTTTGGGGTCTAGTTTATTTGCTCAGTGTTGTCTGTGAGATTCATTTGTGTAGTTATAATTTTTTATTGCTATGTAGTATTCCCTAATATTATTTTGAAGCATATCTCAGACATCATATTATTTCATTTATAAATATTTCAGTAGGTGACTCTAAAATATAAGGGATCTAAAAAGATCCTACACTGTCATATGTAAAAGAAATCAGCACGTATGCTCTGACATATTCTGATCCTCAGTCCAGTGGGGATATTGGGGGTTGTGGCCCAGGTTGAATCAGGAACACCAGGGGTTTGGGGCCTGCCCATGGCAGAGGGGTGTGGAGTTAGGGGAGAGCATTTATGAACCCTTAGTAGGGTGCTGGGGAAGGGAAAAGCACAGAGAGTGGGAGGGGGGTACTTGTTCAGGATTGATAAATGTGTGTGGAATAAATGAATGACTACGTCAGGGACCTTGGATGGAAAAATACCACTTTTCATGCCTTTTGTCTTTTAGTCTTGGGTTTCCAGCCCATGAACCACACACATTAAGAAGCACCTATTTTCCTTATGTGTGTTTATTATGCTTGAAGATTCCACTAGCCTGCTTAGGACTCATAATATCTCTCAATGCTAAATACCATTTCTTCTCTTTGTTTAAAATGTATCTTTATTCACATACCCACCCCCTCTTTTTGCTGGAATTTAGTTTTGACTAGAAGAGATTGGTATCATTCCCAGGTTACCATGAATATGCCTGCATGCCATCTTTTCTTGTTCATTAAAATTTTTTTCCCTATTTTAATTTTCTATTCCAAAAAATAATGTGTATTGACCCAACCCGGCATGCAAATCAGTAACAGCACATTTCATGTTCTTGGTATATTTCCCTGTGCTTGCCTCTATTTCTGCAGCCCTCCTGCTGTTTTCCTGCCTGTGTGTTCTTTTATTCTGTTGATAGCTTTCATTTTCGTCTCCCCTTCGCATCTGGCCCTTCAAGCTGGGCTGCGGTTCTGCACCACGGTTGGGCTGTTCAGCGATTGGACTCTCTCCAGCCCCCACCAAATGCTGTCTTTCTGTAGCAGGAAGCTGAGCTTAAGATGTATTTCTTATGGCTCTTGAATGATGTATTTTGCTTTGGGTGAAAAAGCCCACACTAACTTGAAATGCTGTCTGTTCTCTGTATTTAATAATATTAATAACAATAATAACAATATTCATAGAAAAAGCCTCACACTTTTAGAGCCATCTTTGAGCAGAGCCCTCCCCTTTGGCTATTATCTTTCAATAATATTCAAAAAAGTCTATAGGTTATATTGCAAAATGTCTTCATGAATGTTTTGTTCTGCTAACATTTTTCCCTGTGCTGTTATGAATTGTGTCATATTTCCCTCTCAATAGAAGCGAAAATTTAAAAATGAGAATTGTTCTAGCTGATGGCCAGAATAAATATTCTTCAAGCAAAAAAAAAAAACAAAAAAAAAAAAAAACGAAAAACAGAAACAACAACAACAAAATCCCCTACTACAATAGCAAGAGACTAAACCTAGTTTTTGACGTATAATTAGCATACAATGAAGTGCACATATCTTAAGAATTTGATGAGTTTTAACAATTGCGTACACCCTTGTACCACCACCAAAACAAGATATATCCATCACCCCAGAATGTTCCCTCCTTTCCCCTTCCAGTCAATACCCATCACTCAGAAGCAGCCACTATTCTATCACCATAGAGTAGTTTTGCCTGTTCTTGAACATTGTATAAATACATTACAAACGTTCTTTTTTTCATGACTTTGTAAAAAACTTATAATTATGTCTGTGATATTCGTTCATGTTGATGTGTGTATCTATAGTCCATTCCCTTTTGTTGCTGAATAGTGTTCTGTTGTGTATTCACACAACTTGTTTTTCTAGGTACCTGTTGATGGGCATTTGAGCTGTTTCCGGTTTGGGGCTATTTTGAATAAGGTTGCTATGAACCTTTGTGTACAAGTCTTTGCATGAGTGTGGCAAGAGACTCTAAGTGGGACCCAATGGTCCCTGCTTCCTGTTTTTCTGGCCCTGCGCAATCCCCTGTCCTTCAGTGTAGGCGGGACCTGTGACTTCCTTCTAACCAATAAAATATGGTGAAGGAGATGAGATTTCACTTCTATGATTGTGTTACATAAGAGTGTATCTTCCATCTTGCTAGTAGACACCATTGACTCTTTTGCTGGCTTTTATGTTGTAAGCTGTCCTTTGGAGAGACTCACAATGCAAAGAACTGGGGGTGGCCTCTGGTCAACAGCCAGCAAAGAATTGAGCCCTCAGTTGAGAGTCTTTAAGGAACTAGATCCTGACAACAACCTGTGAACTTGGAAGTGGTTTTTTTCCCTAGCTGAGCCTGAGATGGGACCCGAGCCCTGTCCAATGCCTTGATGGCAGTCTTGTGAGAGATGCTGAAGCAGAGAACCCAGCTAAGCCACACCAGACTCCTTACCCATGGAAACTGTCAGATAGCAAATGCATGCCCTTTTAACCTGCTAAGTTCGTGGTAATGTTGCACAGCATAGGTTAAAACAGCAGGCACATGTTTTTATTTCTCTTGGATAAACATCTAAGAGTGGAATGACTGGATCATATGGTAAGTGTACATTTAACTTTTGAAGGAACTGCCAAACTGTTGTTCAGGTGGGTGTGTATTTTCACCCCCACCAGCCGTGGATGAGAGTTCCACTTGCACAACATCTTCAACAACATTTCGTGTTGCCAGTATTTCTGATTTTCCATTCTGATTGGCATGGAATTATATCTCATTGTGGTTTTTAATTTGCATTCACTTGGTGACTAATGAACAATAAACCTGTTTTAACCAGTTGTGCAACCTGTTCAAATTTGTTTTCCTTCCAAGAGAAATACAGCTTATTTGTAGGCTTAATTTTTTTGTCCTTGCTATTTGAGGTAGACAGATAAAAAGACAGGATTCCTGTCTTCAGGAAACTCATAAGGAACATATCAACATACTCGTATATGTAAAATGTAAAATGGGGAATAGAGGGCGTGAGGTATATTCTATATGTAGAAAAATGAGTAATCTGGTGTACTCATTGCTAGGTGAAGTGACGAGAACTACTATGCCATAAGGTCGGCATGTGTAAATTTGATTGTACAATAAGGAATCTGAACCTTACGGACTGTTATCAGTTGAAATGGGCTAGGCCGTGCTGCAGTAGCAAACATCTCACCGTATTTCAGTGGCTTAGAACAATGAAGGTTTATTTCTTGATCATACACGTGTGCATCATGGGTTGATCTGGAACTCTGTTCTGCATCTTTGTTGTTTTCATTCTAGAACTCTGGTTGACAGAGTATCCCCCACCTGGAATTTGCTGATCACTGTGGCCGAAGGAAAAGAAAGCATAGCAAAGCTCGCATGGGCTCTTGAAGCTTCACCCAAGACTGACATATTCACTTCTGCTCATTTTTATTGGACAAAGGAATGGCTCCAGAGGGGCAGAGGAATAGAATCCGATCATCCAGAGGTTCTGTAATTTACCCCAAAGGGCAGAATCTGGACTTAAGCCACATGTTCTCATTCTGAACCTGAGGCTTTTCCCCCACACCATGGTTTTCCCAAATGACCCTTAAAATCATGTGGTTTTATTTAGTTTCTGTTTCCATGGGTTTTTGTTCTATTTCTAAGGCCAAAATATTTTCTAATTCGTTTTTCATCAAAATGAGCCAGATATCTCAGTAAAAAGAGTTTATTTATTTAGCATACCCGTTTATACACAGGTGCGTATTTTTAATTTCATTTATAGTTCAGAAAGCTTTGTGGGTAACGAATTTTCATTAAAGTAGTACAAGATTGGAAAATAAAATAAGCTTCGACACATTTTCCAAAATAATCAACACAAACCCAATGTGAGAACCAAACAATTATTACCTCCAGAATCAGCCCCAGATTATTAAAATGCAATTAGACTCAGAGAAGTAGCCCAGCAGGGGGCTATTTTTATTTTTTTCCCAATCATTTTCACAGTAAATTTTCTCAGGGTCCAGTGGACACCTCCTCCACATTGTTTTCCTAATATCTGAACAATACTGTAAGTTCACCTAGGACTCAAGGATTCAAGAATTTGTTTCTTCCTCTATTGGTTTCAAAGATACCAATTAGATAGTAAATCAGATATGGTCAGATATGATATGCAGATGTGTTTTATGTGGCTCACACAGGGTATGCAATTTTAAAAGATTAGCAGGCAATGGCCGGGCGCGGTGGCTCACGCCTGTAATCCTAGCACTCTGGGAGGCCGAGGCGGGTGGATTGTTTGAGCTCAGGAGTTCGAGACCAGCCTGAGCAAGAGCGAGACCCTGTCTCTACTAAAAATAGAAAGAAATTAATCGGACAACTAAAAATATATAGAAAAATTAGCTGGGCATGGTTGCGCATGCCTGTAGTCCCAGCTACTTGGGAGGCTGAAGCAGAAGGATTGCTTGAGCCCAGGAGTTTGAAATTGCTGTGAGCTAGGCTAACGCCATGGCACTCTAGCCCAGGCAAAAGAGTGAGACTCTGTCTCAAAAAAAAATAAAATAAAAATAAAATAAAATACAAGATTAGCGGGCAATATTTAAAAATCTTGCATACAAGTTTGGATTTGGGGCTTCTCTCAGAAAACTGGAAGAGCCAACAACTCTGGGCCCCATTTCTATGTGGCAATACTTGGCTGATGTTGAGTGACAGCTGCCCCTTTAGGAGGGCCATGTGCCGTCTAGATCCCCACGGTCCCTGCCCAGAACTTCTTTGCTCATTTGAGTTTCCTAGCGAGGGCACAGAGAAACTGAGGCATTTCTCAGCATCTCTCTCTCCCTGGTTCCTGCAGTTTTCCCAGCTCCAGCTGTCAGAAGACCCTTGATGCCCTGAGCGGCTCAGTAGGGGACCTTCCCTAAAACCTGCTGGTGGGGCTAAGCACCAGAAGCCATAATAGTAGGCACTAGTGAATTCAGCCTGGGGTGGGGCACAGTTCCCTTGGCTGTGCCAAGGATTTCAGGCAATGCCTGAGTTCCTCCTCACTTGCCTCCCCAGCTTCCCTTTCTGTGTGGGCCCTGTTATGGTGACAGTCCACCCCTTGTTCATTCCCGTGAGTCTGTACAGACTCTCAGAGCTGCCTGCAACCTTCCCTTCCTTGATGGCCTTCTCCTGGTTGGGACCCCAGGCTTCCTGTTCACCTGCAGCCTCAGCTCATAGCCTGGCCACCTCCTCTGTCACAACTCAGGCTCTCAGGTGGGCATGGCATTGCTTCAAGTTGTTATTGGCTTAAATTTTGTTATTTATCTGCACAGAGGAATTATGTAACAGAGTCTTTGCCTTAGGAAGCTGGATGATGAACTGACCAGTGAGACAAAAAAAGTTTGGAAACTGATCCACACGTATACATATACCCAATTATGGCAAAGGTGACACTACAGTGTGGTCGGGGGAAAGTTGGTCTTTTAAATAAAAGTGTTGGGTCAATTGTATATCTATATAGAAAAAAGCCTATCCTTACCTTTTTGTCACACATACACTAACATCAATTTCAGGTGAATTACAGATCTGAAACAAGCAGGCCTCTGGAAGAATACATAGGAGAACATTTTTGAGACCCTGGAGTAGCATCTGTTTATTTAGTTCATTTTTTAAGACATCCAACACAAAGTAGGATTGAGAGCCTGTCACATAGTGGGCTCTGTGCTGGGCAGCAGGGATACAAGAGTGAAAAAGACAGACTCTTTCCCCTCAAAGAACACACAGTTCAGTTGGGGAAAGAGACAAGAAACAAATGATTACAACAAAGAATGATGAGCTCCCTAAGAGTTATGGTGGGGTTCCCATTTCAGCCTTGGGGTGCAGTGAGGGAAGGCTTTCTGGAGGAGGCAATACATGAGGGAGGAGTTAGCCAGGAGTGGGGAGAAGGGCACGGCAGGCAGAGAAACCATCAGTGCAACGGCAAGGAAGAGCAGGACACACGGATTGCTGCTCATTTCTTAAAAATGTGTAGAGATTCTCTTGGCTTATTGGCTGGTGTCTTGCTCAGCAGTACCACGTGTTTGCTTAGCACATTCGCCACAGCATGATGTGCTGTCAAGGGTAGGTATTGTTATCGTCGTTTTGCAGGTAGGGATTTGGAGCACTTGGATGACCTAGCCAAGTCCACCTAGCTCTCTGGTAGAGACGGTGAGATTAGAACCCAGGTCTTTGGATACTTACTTTTCTTTACATTATGCCATGTAGCTGCTAATTTAGACTAAACCAAGCCTTCGGACCATCACAGAGCTCAGAGTTTTAAGAGAAAGAGGAAGGATGCCTCAAGCAGCATCTGGCCAGGTTTACGATTAGCCAGGTTAGTGCTTTCCAGCAGCTGGGCATACATAAAGCTAAGGGCCTGGAATAGGGCAGCTTATATGGACAGGATCACAAAGGATCGGGGTCACAGGTGTGCTGAGTCAAGTGTCCATTTTACATTAAATGCCTCTAAATGTAGGGAAGTGGTCCTGGAAGAAAATGCACACTTGGACGCCATGCACAACATTCGCCACTAGGTGGGGCTCAGATGCAGGCATAAGCCAGCGATTTGAGGGTTTCGCTGAGGCGGCACTAGCACAGAGTTGATTGTGCTGGTATCTCTAAAGGAAACTGTGACAGAGGCAGGAAGCCTTGGACACATGCAGGATGACAATCTCCACTTGCAGGCCCGCTGAGATCTGCCTAGGTCATTTGCAAATCTCTGGCCGAACATCACTGTTGGCCTCGTGAGGTGTGTGTGCCCTGAAACCAGCAGGAAAGCTGGAAGTAGGAGCCGGGGCTCTCATGCTTGCTGTGCCTGCATTTACCTGTGGGGGCCCACGGACAGCTGTATTGGGACCATGGAAAGATTATGGTACCCCTTGCCTTCCCCACCTGTGTAAAACACAGCGCTGTGCCCACAAGACCCCAGATGTGCACGATGGCCAAATTCTAGTTGAGCTTATCAGACCTATTCTCCTTTTTTCATTTCCTGGTGCCCTGTTTTGATGTCCACTGGGAAATCCACGTGGATGACAAGCAAATCTCTTGCCACTTTGAAACTTCAGTTTTCTTGTCTGTGACGTGGGAACAGCTGGTGCCTCCTAGGGCTGCTGCAAGCATCACATGAAAAAACAGTACCAAGAGAGCTTTGCAAACTGTAAAGTGCTCTATATGCTTATTGTGGCTCTACTCATGGCGCCAAGTGTTCTGTTACACTATTTATGCCTCCTCCTCCTAGATGGCATGTGTGACGTGCCAGGCATGGTTCCAAGTGCTTCATCATTCAAAAGGTTCCCCACACCCTGTAAGGCAGGAGCTCTGTATCCCTATCAGAAGGGGGCTTCAAACCTAAGTTTGTAGCTTCAAAACTTTGAAATCTGGGGCTCACTACTACCCCAGACGGCCTTTCCCGATCAAAGACAAATTGCTGCAGTGGAAAACCATGTGGCTTACTTTCCACGTTTTCATTTGCTACCAGATGGAGGCTTAAGAGTGGTTCTCCCTGTGGTTCTCACTTCCCTTTGTACTCGCCTCCAGCCTCCAGGCTCTTGCTTGGGCCCAGCTGTTCCCGACTCCCCGTGTACCCTTCTCTCTCAGGATGGAGCAGAAGAGAGGAAGAGGATGGAGTGGGAGCTAGAAGAGCAGAATGGGGGTGCCCTGCCCTCAGTGTGTCCTGCTGCAGGGAGGGTGGGAGTTGCCTTTGCAGGAATGAGGAAAAGGTGAAGGGCCCCTCCACCCCTGGCACCATTTGGCTTCTGCTGGGGACAGTGACAGTTCCAGGGTATATTTGTCATTGCCCTGTTTGGGCCTATTGACTAGAGGCATACTGGGCATACAGAATTAGAAAATACAAGACACTTTTCTTCAGGTGGCAGCCTCCTCACCACCTGAGAGCTGTCACCTCCTGTCTTCTCCTGTCTCAAAGGGCCTAAGGGCATCTGGGAACCTCCCAGGTCACAGAGCTTCATCCAGGAGATGGGCATGTACATGGGCATTGTAGATGGGCATTGGATATGGTATTTTTCAGTTTTGGGTATTTCATGGAGGGATGTCTATTTTTACAAGGTTCATGGTTAGTGTTTGAATTTTAAATTGATCAGGAAAGGGTGAGGGGGGGTTATGAGAAGGGTGAGGGGCAGGGGGTATATTTTGTAAATGTATCAATCTACAGCACCACCACCAAATGCAAGGAAGGAAGCCAGCTAGACAGAAAGGGCACTTGTTGTTAAGGTCCCCTTTAGTCCTAAGATCTGGGATTCAAAGACTGGATCCTGTTCATTCGCTCTCATAAAGGTGTAAATGACTGATATTAATACATCGCACTGCTATATCCTTCCATTTTACACAGGAGTTATACACAAAGCATCTCTCAGCAGGATTCTCCAGACAGCAGTTCCAGGAGGAAACAAAAGGAGCTGAGCCTCTATAAGGAGCCCACCTCCAGCACCCAGCTGTGCATATGAATGACCCTGGCCAACTCTTCCGGAAGGAGGTAGCTCTAGTGGGTCAGACAGGCCAGGGTGGACCTGGAGCCATGGCTCAGTGACACCTCCCTAGGTCGGCCCTCCCCACCCCCCTGCCCCACAGGCGCCTCTGGCCAAATCATACTGAAATGATAAACTTGGCCCCTTTCCCTGGGTGCCCTAGGGAGGGAGTGGGGCCAGGAGGAAACTTCTCTTTCTCTGGGGACAATCTCAAAGGCAAATATTTAGTTCTGTGGTCAGGTCTCAAGTCCCAGTTTCTGATGCATCAAGTGCGGTCCCTGAACATGGGCAGTCACGTGCAGATGCGAAGCGATTAGGGAACCAGTCAAGTATCTGCTAAGTGCTTTCCAGTCAGACTCTATGCAGGAAGACGGGCCAGTGGTAAAGTGACTGCATGGGGAAGTCAACGTCATAGGGATGCCCAGGTCGGGGTGAGGCGGGAGCTCAGAGCAGGGACACTCAGCCCATTCTGGAAAGGGGAAGTCGGAAGAGTTGTCTGACTGGTCGGAGTCAGCCAAGTCAGGAAGGGGCAGCAGGTCTTCCAGGCCGAGGAGCAGCTCGTGTGTACACCAGGCATGGCAAACGGCCCTGCCTTGCTGGAGAAGGAACCCTGTTGAGAGATGAGATCAGAGAGGAGAGTGGGCCACTTAGGAGGGTTCAGAAGAGGAAGGAATACCCAAGGGTACACTATGGAGTCTTAAACCAACACCACTGGCAGAAAACCAAATGCTCTCTGGAGCGTCTGGTCTTGTTCCTGTGACAGCCGGGACCACGAAGGCCACAGGACGCAGAGTGACAGGGGCAGAGGTCCTTTACACTAGATTAAACATGAATCACTTGGAAGGCCCTCGTATGCCCAGCCCTTCTGAAGGTCACTGATCCTCAGTGTCCGACACTGTGATTTGTAGCTGCAGCCAAATGGGAAGTGTCTGGTCAGAGGTCACACTGGTGTTTACAGAGTCGGGCCCTGTGTTAGGGGGCACAGCCAAAACAGCCAGGGCAGGGGCCTGGGATCAAGGAGTCTTCCCACAACCCAGCAGGGGTAATATCCCCCAACGCAGGGGGTACTACACCCAGCCTGAGGCAACAGGGATGCAAAGACCACCCCCCATTCCTCCCTCCCCACCCCCAGCCTGGCCCTGTGGGCGTCCTCCTTGCTGGTCTCGTCCAGTTTGGGTATCGGAGCTCTGGTTATATCATTCCATCTTCCCTGAGATGGGAATCTTGGTGTTGATGGCTACAGCACGGAAGGTCATGGAAGGGGCACTGGTGTCAAATGCCAATACTGGATAAACCAGTTGCATCCAGCGGGCAAATCACTCAACTTCTCAGGACCTGTGATTTCTCACCTGTGAAAGGGACTGAGGTCTCCACCTTGCAGGGTTAAAGATTGCACGAGATAATATATGTAATGCTGAGTCCTTCCAGCTGCAGTCTGGCACCTGGCAGAGGCGTCTTCTCCTGCCACCCTGGGCAGGATGGACAGGAAGTCTCCCCTGATTTGCAGAGGCCTGGGCTGCTTCCTGGCCGCCCTGCGGCTCACGGCCTGTAGGGGGCAGCAGCGGGACGCATTGCCCAGGCCAGGCCTCTAGTGGCCAGGCTCAGCAGAGTCTGGGATAGAAAGTTCTCCTTTGCGCAGTGAATGCAGCTTGGGTGGATTTGTTTTTAAATGGGTGATGTTTGAGGTTCCTTTATGAAAGCCCTTCACATCTGGCATTCAAAGAAAATAATCAGTCTAGACTATCAGGCCCGATAGCAGCTTGTATGAAATTTGGGCCCGACTTTGCAATAAAAATGCCTCCCTGCTCCAAGCCGGAGCTCCCGCCCTCTCCGTCCTTCTCTTCTTGTGACCTTTTATCTCAGCAGGAGCCCTGACTAGAAAGAGGGTTCTGGAAATGTGGTGTGTTTCTCATTAAGTTTCTGCAGCATAGAAGTCACGTGGTACAAAGCTCTCTTTTTTTTTTTTTCCCCCTTCTCCTTTCTTTACCCTACATATCTACAATAACTCCTGCTGCTTAGGTTTTATTTAATTTGAGATGATTGAAGACTGGAATCTTGTTGATACGAAGATCTAAAAAAAATCTGTTTCTAGGGTGCTGGTGGTATGTTTGTTTCATTTTCCCTCAGCGCTGAGGTGGCCAGAGTTCCGAATAGAATCAGTCCTTTGCTAGGGCCCAACGTCCCCCTCTCTCTTCCCTTTCCACATCTGTAAATTTCTTTCTTTAAAACTTGAGGCTAGGACTTGAGGGATTTTAATGCTCATTGGGCCCAGACTTCTGAGGGGCCCTAAAGAACCCCTGGGGGCTTTAAGGGGTCTCGAAGCGCCAGGAGGGTCATTGCCGTGAATAGAATAGCTGCTCCCTTCTCTCATCTGAGCCCGGTGGTCTGTGGCAATGAGTGGGGACGGGAGAAGAGAGAGAGACAGAGAGAGAGGGGGAGAGGCCACAGATCCTGAAAGGTCGGAGTTTACGCAGCTGGTGTCCCAAAATAAGCCCACAGCTTCATGCCTAAAGCAAAGGCCTGTGAGAGCGTGAACCGAGTCACACCTGTGCAGGTGAGCATTACAGTCATGATATCGGTGTGAACCGAGGCTCCCTCCTTACCCTTTGTTCCACAGCACCCAGCACCTGGACTCCTCTTCCCTTGGGCCCCTTCCTGTGGTCTTCGGCAGCTGGAGGCCAGCCTGGCATCTTCCTTGGAAAAACAACAGGGTCCTGGAGCGCCTGGGTCTGCATCATCGTCACTGCCTCACAGTCGCTGAGCAGGGCCCTGCCCCTGCCTGTGCCCGCTCAGCTCGGAGGCTGATCCCAGGTGGAAATGCCAATGGCTGTCTCGGTGCTCAGCTTCTTGCTGATTTTTGCCCTTCCCTTCCCCTCCTGGGGCATCGTGTCACCCTGTATTACCAACATTCATAAATGCTATGATTCGGTTCTACCCACTGAAACTTCTGTTCTGAACAACAGAGTAGAAGTGAGGAGTGGGGATGTCCATTTCTCGTCTGACTGCCACCGACTCCCTGGGAGACCTTGGGTGAGTCCCTGCCACCTCTGCGCTTGTCCTTGTCTTCACAATCTGGGGCGGATCTGAGGTTTTCTAAACTCCCTTCCAGCTCAAAGAGTTTGTAGCAGGGATCAGCAAATGATTTCTTGCAGAGGTCTGCTCTTCTAAATAAAATTTTATTGGAACCCAGCCACACCCATTCCTTTACATATGGTCCACGGCTGCTTTTGCACTGCAACGGCAGAGCTGAATGTTAATAGTTACAATAGTGACTATATGCCATATAAAGCCTAAGATATTTACTCTCTGGCCCTTTACAGAGAAAGTTTGCCAACCCCTGGTCTATGGCTTTGATTTATTTTATTTTCCAGGGAGTGAGGCAGAATTGTTCCTGAGACACAGTAATTTTGTTATGTGAGACAAAATCCTGGTGACTGATCACTTGAATGAGGCCGAGGAGGTTGTTCCAGTATTCCAGCCAGAGAGCAGGTGAAGGAATCGGTGTCGGTTAGCTTGGGTGGCCACACAAAATACTATAGACCGAGTGGCTTAAACAACAGAAATGTGTTCCTTAGCATTCTAGAGGCCAGAAGTCCATGATCAAGGTACCAGCAAGGTAGGTTTCATTCTGAGGCCTCTTCTCTTGGGTCATAGGTGGACATCATCTCACTGTGTTCTCGCATGACCTCTTCTTTGTGCGTGCACAGAGAGACAGTGAGAGAGAGTGAGAAAGAGAGAGAGAGAGAATTCAGTTCTTAGTGTTTCTTCTTATAAGGATGCTGATTCCATTGGAGCAGGGTCCCTCCCTTATGACCTCACCTAGCCTAAATTCCTTCCTTATGGGTCTTGTCTCCTAATATAATCACACTGGGGGGTTAGGGCTTTAACATATGAATTTTGGAGGATCACAATTCCATCTAGAAGCCTTATTTTTTTTTTTCAAGAGACTTCCTAATTATTCCAACCAGCCTGGTGGGAAACTATAGCAGTGAAGGTCAGATGTTTGCTCTGTGTCTGAGGTTGAGTTCCCCAGAAGCGAACCCTGAGTGGAGGACTTACGTGCAAGTGATGTCTTGAGGAAGTGCTCCCTGGGGATTGGCAAGGGAGTCAGGAAGGACGGGAAGAGCCAGGCAAAGCCCTGCAGGGGCAGCCACATCCTGATCCTGCAGGGAAGCTCTGGAGTATGAGGTCCATCTCAGAGTCTCATGCGCCCCATCTGTCAGTCAGTGGCCTTGGTTGGGGGTAGGAGCTCCCAGGCATTTCCAGTCTCTGCGGTTGTGGGCAAAGCAGCTCTAGCCGCCTGAGGGCAGGCCTCCAACAGGAGTTGCAGGTGCAGGCGGCAGAAGCAAGAGCACACGGAAGCCAGGGGAGGGTTGTACAGCAACTGTAAAAGGGACTGGAGGGTGTCTGGGCACAGTGTTGACTGTGTTGCCATATTCCAAAGAGAAAAGTCTGAGTCACTGACAAAGTGTATATGGAAGAATGTCTAGGCTCATTTTGGTAAAACGAAATTTGAAACATCTGTGAGAATGTTGTATACTGCAAGTTGTCTGAACTATACTAGACCTTTTGTATAATCAAATTCCCAAACCTGGCACACGGTCAGGGCTCAGTAAGACTTGAGGACTGCTTGAAAGTGGGTGGCTAGATGCTTGGAGAAAGGCCGGAGTGGTGGAGGACAGGTTGGGGTCTGGTTTAGAGGGCCAGCCCCTGCCTGGGCCTCTCCTCACAGCTAGGACCCTGGCCCAGGCCTGACCCTCCAGGAAGGCTGGACGTGTGGCTGTCATCTCTGAGTCTGGGTCACAAAGACTCTCTCGTCCACACAGGGGAGTGACCTTTCCCCAGAGCTGGTGTGAGGCGGAGGGACACTGAAATATTGGGAGTGAGATGCATGGGGACAGACGGCTCACGTGTAGCACGGGTGGAATTTTGTTTCTACCTTGACTTTATACACGTCTTAGAACAAATTGAATGGTGGTGGCTGATTTCATGTGCTTTTGTCAGTTTTGTCACATCACCTAAACTTTTTTCCCCCTTTGGGAGAATTGACCTGAAAAACTATTAGAAATAATGAGAGTTCAGTAAGGCAGCCAGTTACAAAATAAATGTACAAAAATCAATAGCTTTCCTATTTCCAACAGTAACCACTTAGAAAAAATAATGGAAAAGAAAGATCTCATTCACAATAGAAACAAAAGATATTTATTACCTCGAAGCAAACATATAGAGGAAGACACATGTACTGTACTTCCTGCCTCCATCCCAGGCATCCTTCTGTGGTGGGAGAGAGAGAATTGTTATGGCTACAGCCTGGATTCCTGGCCCCTACCCCTCAGACCTCTGCCGCAGGAGGATTGGCGGCCACTATTTCCCTGGCTCCCTTGGTGGTAGGTTTCTGCCTCTTCCGAGGCATGTTGAAGATATAAGCTCCAGGCACCTGGCTACCAAGAGGCCGCTGTGGTTACTGCGGGTGTCGCCCTAGTCCAGGGCAGGCCCTGGGTCGCGTGGGGTGTTAACTAGGGCAGGTAGCCAGAAAGGTAGTGCTGGCTTCCCGAGCACTGGCTGACTCTGGAAGGCTGCAGGATTGACCATTTCCACCACTCTGGGATGTCTTGTGATCAAGCTGGCTGTGATCCCAGCCAGTGTGGGTGCAGGGCACAAAAGATATTGGTAAAGGTTTCTCTTGTAACCAGGATGGTGTCATATCTGGGATGGTGTTAGATTAAAGAAGAAATCCAGGGCTATTTTATCCCAGAAACATTCTAGGGTCACCTAGGCTGACCTCTAACTTGGGTGGAAGTATCGCATATATCAGGATGGTTTTTTTTGCAAATAGCAAACAGCCTTGTTTAATTCTCCTCCTCCTCCCCCCAAAAAATACAAAACAAGAGTATCCCACCAATTTCTCATTGACAGTGTGCACACCAGCTTGACTGCTGCCTGCCAGTCCCTGTCTCTCTGCTGGAG
>RJWJ010019928.1:0-29673 GCA_004363605.1 Indri indri | reverse complement strand
GTTTTTAAAAAAACATATATTTTCATACTGTAATTATTTTCTACTACTTACTTAAATAAGCTTACTTATTTTTATCAAGATAGACCTGGTGTATTTTCTTTCCAAAGGGTACCTTCATTTTTGATGGAGCATTCTAATCTTTACTACACATCAACTATATTACCATTCTAAGGCCACTCGCTTTTCAGGTGCTCATCCCTTTCCTCTTTCATTAGAATCTTCCCCGCATCAAATTATTTGAATCCCATGTCAGAAATGCCAACCTGTGCTCAAGTACTCTAGTACTCATTCTAAAATGAAAGTTTCTAGAAAAGCACCATGCTATCAAATCCTCTGCGAAGAAACATTGTTTCTGAGAAGCATACCATGATTTTGAAATAAGGCAACAAGTTGTTAAGAGAGTGGATTCACTGTCTTGTGATATACTTCCTCATCCACAAGGAACCAATACTTATAGGTTGGCAGCACAATGTATTAATACTGTATTTAAGTTATAACACCAACAGCTAAAATACTCTTGTAGAATGCCAGGTATGAATGAAGTGGTAAAAGTGGGCATCGTTGTCTTATTCCAGTTCTTATGGATAATGCTTTCAACTTTCCCCCAAATGGTATAATATTGGCTAATTGCATTTATGTATCAAAGTATATATATTTAAATCAACTACAATGAGCCATTCACTATTCAAAGTGTTAAGGGTAAATAAGTGAACAAAAGAGAAAAAACAAGCTTTTATTCAAAGAGCTTTTATTCTATTGCAAGAGATAAGTATTAAACAATAAATATGATAAATAAGAAAATTTTATTAAAATGACAGGCTCTCTGCATGAGGAAACACTATTGAGCAAAATAAGAAGGATTGGGAATGTTTTTCTTTCTTGGAAATGAGCACTACACAAAGAATTTGGTCTTTTTTCACCTGAGGAAATCTTTAAATGGCCATAATGCTTTGATATTTAACTATTCTCTGACACAGTTAATAACATATATGCTGAAAACTAAAAGTGGCCTTGGCTTTGTGTTTTGGGACCCAAGGTTCACAAGTTTCATACCAAGTTCCTATATATTCTTTAAGTTTCATGGTCTTAAAATGACAGTAATAAGTCTTTTGAGGGAGATATTAGTTCATTGTGTACTTATCTATTTTAAAGTTATGTCATATATCATTTTAAGTTGTGGGCTTATAGAACATAAATTTATAATACTGTATAATGTATGAGATGTCAGAGCACTTTGAAATCTGCTGGTTCCCTCCCCTCAGTACCCAGATTAGAATATCGAGGTATCAAGAGCCACACAACAAATTTTGATGCCGTGATGCCCTCTATCAAATTAAAAGACAATGTTAAGCACCCACTCCTCTCACCATACCCACTGCAGATCACTGATGTAGGAGCATATTTGACAAAATCCTTTCACTTACTGAATTAAGAAAGGATATTTAGTTTGCCCCGGGACCTTTAAAGTCACACACATTTTAATATCCTGTGTACAAAAATAGCAAAAGATATTAAGGGAATATTGTATAAAGATTTCTAACACCAATTCTCTAAAATTAAATAAATTTGAAATAAAATGTATGAAAGTAACATATAATTTCTGTCATATGGTCAATGCAATTTTTTTTTTTTTTTTTTGAGACAGAGTCTCACTCTTTTTGCCCGGGCTAGAGTGAGTGCCGTGGCATCAGCCTAGCTCACAGCAACCTCAAACTCCTGGGTTCAAGTGATCCTTCTGCCTCAGCCTCCCGAGTAGCTGGGACTACAGGCATGCACCACCATGCCCGGCTAATTTTTTCTATATGTCAATGCAATTTTAATTTAATGATGATGAGGAGGAGGAGGAGGAAAAAGAAGAAGCTTCAATTACTTGGATATAATATCTATGTAGAAAATTTGGAAAAATGTGTTTCTTTTTTATTTTTGTAGCAGAGTTTCTTTCCTAATTATATGTAACTTAGTATATTATCCATCCTTAATTAATCTCTCTTGGCTTCTATTCATTATGTCTGAAAACCCAGTGGTCAAATATTTGGACAAACCATCTTAGGTTTAAAATGCTTAGTATCTGGAAAAAGCAAAGGCTGTTTCTTTTCTGTTTGTTTATTTTTTTTTAGGCTTTGTGACTTTTAAAAAAAACTCACATGTTTTTACTGTTTAGTGTCAGAGCTAAAAAGTCCTATTAGTGACACTTGAAGTTTTATAGTAGCTGCCACTTGCCAGTGATCATTAAGTGAATAAAGCATCCATCAGTGATATGGAAATCAGCCCCATTTATAAATCATTCTGCACAATCTGTTACCAGAGGTGAGCTAAATGAACATTTTAGGAACATCTATAAAAATTTAAGACCAGGAGCAGGAATAATTTTCTCAATCTATTTAGTAGTCAGCAGGATAAGATTCATACAAGAAAAATGTTGTCAATTTCTTATTTCATTTTGCATAGCATATGATCTAAACAAGTATATTTCTGCTTGCATATGCCGTGCCTTTTATACAGAGAAAATGTTTTCTCCTAAAACAGGCTACTTTTATGAGTGAGAAAAGTGTTCACTTGGGGCATAAATGTCGTGGTGCCTCTTTCCTTGGGTTCCTTTTTTCCTCCTTATTCATGATTCCCCCACCCCCACCCCACCCCACTCTCATACCCAGTACCACAGTGCCTTCAGGCACTCTCGGTTTGCTTAGAAGGCCCTTCTCTAGGCCCCAGAAGTTTCTGTTTACTTTTTCTACCCCTCAGATCCTATTATAATATTTTATAGAATTTTGAAATTGCACTCTTCATGCTTCTCTGGACTGTGTGATACCATGTAGCTAACATTGCAGGATAAGAGAAAAAGATGGCTCCCTAACAAGAGCTATTTGAAAGATTTCTCCCCAGGAAACGAAGCAACCCTGTTTAGAAAGTTTTCTGCTCTGTCTCCTTGAAAACACTCCTTCCCTTCATCTATAGGATAAAATATAAAATGAATGCACTTCAAAAGCTGCAGCCAAGGAGAAAGGAGTGAATGTAGATACTTTAATCGGAAAAAAAATAAAACACCTTTCAGCACTTTAAATAATTCAACTTTTTCTGCTATACAAGTGGTAATTTTTGCAACAAATGTCAACCACTAATTAAAGAGAATTTTATAAAATCAATATTTTATTACAATGATGAGGTGAACATGTTAATCCACTTAGGAGAATTATTCACCTGAGGTAAAACTGGGTCCAATTTTAGGTGCTACAAAGGCACTGAATTCAGCTGAATTTAATGAAAAATTTGAGAACAACTTCTTCAAATATGTCGAGTGTTGTTCTGGAAGATAGTGGATCTGAATCACAGAAGATGTCCTGGCTGACCAATAAAATAATTTGGCAAGAATTTTTGTCATGAGGAATCAAATGTCAAATACAAAGATCCTAGAAGTTTATGATTGTATTAACAAGTTGAGTAATCATCCAACCTGATGGTTCACGAAGATGCTTTTTATCGATGTTAACATTCTAAACTCTGTCAGTGAGTCATCAAGCATAATTTCAGTCTATTGAACTCAATCCTGATCATCTCTTACTCCGTCAGTGTCTATGGCCCTTCACTATGTCTAACATTATCAAAAACCTAGCCAACATTCACATTGATGACATTTTTAAACCATTCAATTCCAATTCCATGTCAGTTTTGCTAAAGGAAGGTGCCATTTAAATATGTATATATATATATATATTTTTTTTTTTTTCATAAAGAGCCTTTCTGTTCTTGTTTTATAAAACTGAGAAGTAGCAGTGGTTCTTCACAGTAGTCAATCGCAGGTAGCCCTGTGAGCCACGTTGCCTGATTGCTCTCTGGCTTCACCACCTACTAGTAGCTGTGGTTCTGTGCAATAATAATGTGACTTGCCTTGTATATGATTTTTTCTTTTTCTGGAAAATAGGGGTGATAATAGTAACCAGTCTGGAAGGGTTTTGAGAGGTATAAAGTGTTAATACTTGCAAAGTGCATGGAACAGTAACTGACATTGTGTATTCATTTAATAAGTGTTAACTATTATTTTCAGAATGCAGAGCAGTATTTTGTGGTGAGAAATCAATCGCTTCTTTTATTCGCATAGACTTCCTGTTGAGAAATGTTAAGTCCCATTCTTTTTGTTTCCCTTGACGTTTTTGTCACGAAATTTTTGGGTTTCCTTCTTGACTTTATCCTAAAGACATCCTGACTACAATCCAAAATAGTTATAATCATTCTTAGATCATTTGCTCAAACTTTCAGAAATGATACAATGTGTTTTCGTTTATTTTCACCAAGCAATCAATTTTTTTTGTTACATTTCCCTTCTCCCGTCTCCAATATTCTCTATCATTTTCGTCCCCAGACAAATCCCCTATGATCCTCACCTTTTCTGTTCACCAGACTTCAGAAGGAAGGATGAGACATCTTGTCACCAATTCTTAGAGAGCAGAAATCACAGGGGCAGCGAGATCCTTTCCAATTAACACTCCAAATTACTTTGGTGAGGTGTGAGCTTCAGTGCTATGTTCTCTACTGTCAGACCTGGTGAAAAAAAAATCCCATCAAAAATAGCCTGCAGAAATGCACATGACCTTGGATATCATTGAAGATGCAAATGCTTTTTAAGGTGTTTAGAATGAAAATGAGAAAATGCTTCTCTAAATGGAGCTGAAAATAGTAAATCGTGATTTTATTTTTATTTCCCTGTTGTAATTTTTTTTAAAAACTTGGGGTGGGGGAAGAAAACCGCCTACTCCCAGGACACAGTAAAAAATGACAACTGTGACTATTATTAATAACCAACTAAATAAATAAAAATTCAAGCATGAAGCACCTCCTTTTTATGAGAACTGTTTAGAATCTCAATTTGAAAGTGAAACGTCTTTCTCACAAATAGGCAAAATGTTTCATGGAGAAATGACGAAGAGTAAGAATTCTGCAGCTGTTGGGTTGGATTATCTTGCTCTGTTGCTTTGTTGCTTTAAGGAAGTAGCCAGGTTTCTTCTGTGTGTACTTGAAAAATGAATGTTTTCTTCCTGTTACTATTGGGGAAAAGTAGAGAAGGGTATGTATACAAATACGTGGAAAAAAGAAAGAAACATGCATTCATATGTTTAGATCTTATCTATGTTTATCTGCAAAGAAGCAGTCATATCAATCCACATGTGATTTTCTACACATGCCTATTGTCATGCCCTCTATGCCTTTGTAAGTGCTGTTTTCTTATTTGACATGATTAATTTTCTTTATTTTTCTTTTTTTAAAATTTCTTTTTAATTTTTAATTATTATAGGTACATTACTGTTGTATATCTTTGTGGAGTACATGTGATGTTTTGATGCTGTGCATTCCTTCTGTTTCTTAAAAACTGCAAACCACGTTCATGTGCCTTCCTTGCTTCATTGACACTAAATATCCTTCAATAAATACCCAGCAACACTCGTTTTCCTGGACCTCCACAGACTGTTATGTAAATCTCTATTATTAAAACTCATTCAGTGCACATTCTAATAATTTTTAATGTATTTATCTCCTTACACTGGCCCTAAGTACTATGAGGCTAGACTATGTCTTATTTTTATGTTTTCATAGAACATTTAGCACATATTATACATCTAATAAATACTTTATTGAATATAAACATATAAATACACATATTTAAATATAAAATGTGACCATTTATATATATGTGAGTATATATATAATTTATGTGTATGCATCCATATATAAAAGAAAGATGTGACAGATATATTAATATAAATAGATTAAAGACATATAAATAATTTTAGATATGTAATATCTGCTTAACTATATCTTGTAAAAGGCTGTTATTACAACTCAGGGTAGAATGATGTAGTTCATAAAATTTGCAACATCAGATTTGTATCCTAGTTCTTAGAAAATTAAATTTTCTACGTATCAAGGAATTATATACTTGGTCTCCTACCTCACCTACTTCCTTAAGTGCCAGTACTACACTTTGTTATCACCACGTTATTAATTTATCTGACATTAAATCACATGTTTCTAACAATCTCCTTAGTAATCAAATCAGTAGATATTATGGCAAAGAAAGAGCTATTAACTACTACTGAGCCACAGTGTCTTTCCAAATGCCACCTTTTCTATAGCTTCCTGATTACTTTACACTTGGTCGTATGCTGTGCTCCTTTGTGAAACCTTTATACTCTTTCCTTTGACTTTAACAGTTATCAGGGCGTTTTATCTATTCCATAGAATGTGTACTTTACATAGACGAAATACTAGAAAGTGACTCTGGAATATGGCATATTTTATTTTAAATTAAGAAAATGTCTTCAACTCTTGTTCCTATGCAGTAGATAGCACATTTAAATTAACTTTTAAAATGTATGTTTTTTCTACCTTTATTGAAATGATTGTGAAGCAGAATATTTTAATAGAGATATATATTTGTTAATCCCATTGGTTGTTCTCATCTTGTCTGGATTGTAAGGCTGTGATCCTTTGGGCAAATTATTTTTAGCTATTATCCTAGGTGACCTTTACTTCTGTTCATTCAGAGACGATAGACTGAGCATCTTGTCTAATGTGGGTGGCATGTGAGAAACAAGGGCAATAGATGTAAAAGCCCAAGTCCTGTGCTATAAAGAACTTGCTCTTCTGAGGGTCACAGGCCCACAGGCAGGCAATTACGTCTAAAACGTATTAGAAGACCTCGGAGAGAATGCTAGTCAAGGCTTCCTAGAGGAATTGATATTTCATCATCATAGTGCTTTTACTTACAGAGTATCTTGTAACAATTAAATTATATTCTTTCCAATACTTAATGTTATTAATATTATTCATCTTCTATCATGGAGGAAAAAGAAAGCTAGTGGAAGAATGAGGAAAATCTAAACTGCAGAGAATTATACCATTACAATCAGATACTCTTTGACATATTTAGCATCTGCTTTTATTATTTAAACATCCTTCAGGTGACTTCTATAGGTTTTAGGGAAATTGTTGTTAAAAAAAATTTTTAGAAACTGACCATACCATTATATCTGTATCTATATTTTTATGTAAACACATATATATTTATACACATACACTCATATTTATGCGAAATATTATTGATTAGAAAATTGAAAACTAAACAATATGTGCTTAGGTTAATGTATTGGCACTGTTATGCATTCTTTATGAAAATAACCCAAGTGTCCATGGATAGATGAATGGATAAATAAAATGCGAGATATGTATGTATGTGAAATATTGTTATGAAATATTCAGCCTTGAAATATTGAAATATTATTTGGCCTTACAAAAAGAAGAAAATCCTGCCATTTGCAACAACATAGATGAACCTGGAGGGCATTATGCTAAGGGAAATATGCCAGTCAAAGATAGACAAATACTGCATGTATTGCATATACATAAAGTATCTGTAATAGGTAAACTCATAGAAGCAGAAACTATAATAGGGCTTTCCAGGGGCTGGGGAGGGTGGGGGAATGGGGAATTATTGTTCAATGGGTATAAAGTTTTGCTTATGACAGACCTGGCAGTTCTAGAGATCTGCTGTACAATGTAGTATCTATAGTTAAAATATGGTATTGTATACTTCAAAATTTGCCAAGAGGGTAGATCTCATGTTACATATTCTTAGCATAAAAAGACAAAGGCACAAGGAATATTTAGAAGGTGCTGAATGTGTCTATTACCTTGATTGTAGTGATGGTATAATGGATGGTGTTTGTATATTTCCAACCTCAGCAAATTATACGAATTAAATATATGCAGTTATTTGTTTATCAATTATAGCTCATTAAAGTTGTTTGAAAAAATAAAATAAAATAAAGAATAAAAAAGAAGACAAAGAATAGCATGCGTACATGTGCATACACACACATACACATGCCCAAACCCAGGTACACTTTATTTCTGGCCCTGGTCATGCATTAATTGTATCACTGACACGTATGGAAATAATATTTAAATGCTAAAATATTATGACCCCCACTTGACCTACATCTGTTATTATTGATAATAACTTGCTCGTATAACATGCTATTTGTGTAGTTTAACTTTTCATTAACTTGTTAATTAAAATCAATGGTAAACAGAAGGCCAAGGGAAATCTCTTGATGTTCTGATGTCAATGATTTAAGGGAAGTGGATAGCAAGCTAAAACAATACGATAAGGTTACTGAAAATTATACAAATTCACATGGTCCCAGAAAAAGTCAACTTTACAGGGTATATCGAGGTTGTAATAGTGTAGGTACTTTCTGTAAGATTCCTTGTGCTCTGTTTGTAAATTATATTACTGACTGGTACTCATTAAGATACCCTAGCATAACTGACGCTGTGCTGAGTACAAAATAGTCCAGTGGTATTCTTCTGAGCTACTGTTGCTAGTTGGGACATGTTTAAGGGTGTTAAAAGGTTTGCCGTACCTCAAATATTATAACTCTATTTTCATTGGGCTCCAATTAGGAAAATATTCTTCTCACTAAGTGTTTTAATCCCTTAGCATGTTTACTCTTACTGAGAGAACATAGGCGGCCTAACTAAAGAATGTTTTCAGCTAAAAACAGGACCTTACATGTGCAATTTAGAAGCAGATTTATGCCATCAATTGTTGTTATGGATATCATAAAGACTCAGTGATAGAAGGCTCTATTTTGAGTTAATGTAAAAAATAAAGGCCAAATGGGCCATAAGATGATATCTTAGTGATATCTGAGTCACAATGATATCTTAGTCAGGCCTTTTGGGACAAGAACAAAATGAAAAACAATAGTATCCACGACAGACCAGAGTTATCACCAGATACTTGAAATATACAGTAGAAACAGCAGAATTAATGAAAAATTCTTTATAGTTTATTTCTGTATACAATCAAATGTATAATATTTTTTATCAAATTTATGAAGGTTCAACCAAGTCTTTGACTTATTGTCTCATACATACATCTTTGGAATATAGGGTTCCCATTTCTTAAGAGAATTAAGATTCTGGTGCTTATATAAACAGGTAAGGGGTATCACTTCCAAAATTCTGTCTGAGTGCAACACATTTTACCATTAGTTGAAATTAAAACAATGGAAATGGATTTATGCTGAAGATAAGTATCGTTTGCCACAATTCTCTGTGGCCAAGAATTAGCTACACAGGAGGGAGAAAACAGACTTCAGAGTTTTAAACATTATTAAACATGACTAAGGATGAAAGAAAAGTCAACCAGTCTGTAAGAGATCCGAGCTAGAACATTTGATTTAATGGCTCTGTAAACTGAGGCAGCTAAGATAATCGGTAAAATGAATATTAAAAATTCAAAATTAATGGCAAAAATCAGATTTTTTTGGCTTATGACTTAGTTAGATTTTGGCTGATGATTGATACGTGATAATAGAAGTATACCAAATAAGTACAGGGTTAGCAGTCAGAGTTTAGGTATGTTCTTTCTATATATAGTTAATTCTTATACTAATGTTACTCTAATATTTCTATAGTCCATGTTATCTTAAAAAATTGTGAAAGATTTTGAAATAGAGTAAAGATTATTGGTATCCTATCTAGTATTACAGGTTATTTGTATCTTTCATTGTATTTGAGGCATCTTAAAACTCTATAGGTTGTAGAAAACTGAGAGTAATACAAATGATTATTTTCCATAGAAATGTAAATGAATGTGTCCAGTTGATTGATTCTCCCAAACCAGTTTTGCATTCATAACTAATTCAGTTCAACAGTCCTGATGTCCTATGTATGTGTGATTACTCTGAATTATTTTTAAACTTACTAGCGAACTCATGATTGAAAGTCTTTGACACATATTCAATTTATATTTTGATGAGTCATGATTTACCTTTAAAAATTACATCCATTAACACATAAATCTTAAGCTATATTATGAGACATATGCATACCATTATCCTTCAAAAAATTGTGAACAACCACTATGTGCCAGGATCTTTAAACATTTTATGTTCCCATGAAGCTTGTATTCTAAAGCGGATAGACAGACAATACAGACATGAAAATATAGTATATTTTCATGGAGTCATAGGTTCAATGAAAAAAATTGATGAGTATGGGAGGATAGTGAGTGTTAGAAAACATTATGAAAGGCTTCAAAGTGGGGAAAAAATATTACTGAGTATCTATCTCAGGTAAAAATAGTGGAAGAAGAAAAACCTGTAAGGAAACTGTATTTGCAGTTCACGAAAACTATGTGGCTTGGACTAGGGTGGTAACAAATGGAAAGTAGTCTGATTGATAGCATATTTTGAAAGAAGGGCCAACAATGTTAATCAATTGGATGTGGTGTGAGAAGGAAAAAAAAAGATTCAAAAATAATTTCAAAATGTTTAGTCTAACTAGGTGAAGGATAGTGATATTTACTGATTAACAGAAGATTGGTGAAGAAAAGAAGTTTGGGTGGTGGCATTAAAAGTTTTTTCCTGACTATATTAAACTTGAAATAAACTTTGACTTCCAAGTATTCATAATAACTAAGTAATTAGACGGGAGTCTGAATCTCTGGGCGAAGATGTACAGGTTGTGTACAAAAATATGAGAATCAATAACATATATAAGAAACATCAAGCCATGAGCATGTAAGAGATGACTCAGGGAGTGAATACCAAGAGAAGAGAAAAGGGCACAGTAATGAGTCTCGGTACAATTTAATTTTGCTCATTCATCAAAGGATACTGAGGAGGGGTTGGCAGTGAAGTAGAAGGACAGGTGGGAAAGAGAAGTGTTCTAGATGCCAAGTGAAGAGGCAAAGTTAAGAGGGAGGGAAGAAATGATGGTGTGCCAACAGTTCTGAAATGTCCAAGAAGAAAATCCTCAGGTACAATAAGAGATTCCTCTCTTCCCCACACCCCATGCAGTTATTGGGATAAACATATAATGTGGCCGACTACAGAGGGCAGTTGGGCAGGGAGTGTAGATGGCACTTTTAATAAGTTGTGTTAACATGAACTGGATAAGGAGACAGGAGCTGGAGGTGGATGTGGGAATTAAGAATGTTTCTTTCCTTTAGATGAGAAATATTGCAGCATGTTCGAATGATCATAAGAATAGTCTAGTACAAATGGGTGCATTGATCATGCATGAGAAAGAGGAAAAAACTGAATAACAAACAAGATAGATTGGTGGTGATGGTTTGAGAACGAGTGTTTAAAACTGAGATTTTTGTGGTTAACCCTGATGTCTCCTGTGGGAGTGAGTGGCTGACAAGAGGTGAAGGGAAATATTGTTAGCAGTGGTGAACTCGAAGAACTGGATAACAAAGGTGTAGATGGGTGATACAATTGAAATCTTTACTCACTAAAATCACAATAGAGGTAGTACTGGAGAGAGAAATAGTGAACTGAAGAAAAAAATTTTGAAGAAAGTAGGAAGAATGACTTGGAGGCTATCAGATAACCACAGAAACATAGGATGTATCAGTGGCATAGTGTGATGTTATGTATTTCATAAAGGAAATGGCATTTTCAAGCAAAGAGAAGTTTTCAAGTGGCAATGAAGAAGAAAGACACCTAACTCAATTTCAGGACTTTCAGTAGGAGAAACGTTGACATAATCTCAACTGGAAGGGATTGCAGCCAGGTTTCAGACAGAACAAGATGCTTAAGAACACTCTCAGGCAGGGGTTGGAGATATAATACATTTTACAGGTGATAGCCCATGTAAGTTATACAGGGCACAGTACAAGGGTTTGAAAAATAAGAGGAGTGGAATCCCACACACACATATAGTTTAGTGACTAAGCAAAGACTTGAAAACAGAGGCCTAGTTGATGAGGAACAAGTGCTGGTAGAGCAAACATGTGCCTGCCTTCTTTTGTGTCCATCGTTTCAGTGTAATTTTTAGCAGTGCTTCTTTGTGCTTTTTGAGGTGCTGAAGTGTCCTGATTTGATAGCCAAATTATAAACTCACCCTTTTTTTTAAGTGACTGAGGTAAACAGGAATAAAATCCTGATGGATTTGTGCTCGTATTCTCCTAGGGATGATTTGGTAATCCACTCTAATTACAGCTTCCTTTTTCTAATTAGTCTTGTAAGTGGCTACTTTGCAGTGATTAGTCTCCAGTGCCAACACTAGAGAATGGGTGGTTGTGGCAAAAACACATGGAGTACTGGGGTGTCCCTTATTGCTGCGATAGGTAGCATGGGCATGTTCAATTGGTGTAAGTGTACTAGTCTTACGAGGAGTTTATGACAATGGAATGACTAAGTTGATAATAGATTTTAAAATAATTTTACTGTAAGAGTCTTCACTTGCTTGAAGTGTTTTCTTGTCCTTTTTTATGCTTTGTAAATGAAAACTGTAATGGTTCGAGAAGTATTTCCCTAAAATTCCTGTCCATCCATAACCTCAGAATGTGACTTTATTTGGAAATATGGTTTTCACAAATGTACTTTCTTAAGGAGAGGTCAGACTGGATGAGGGTGAATCCTAAATCCAGTGATTATGTCTTTATAAGAAAAGGAGATGATTGTGTCTTTATAAGAGAAAGAAGATCTCAGAGATTGAGAGGTCATATGAAGATGGAGATAAAGGTTGGCATGATGAAACCGCAAGGCATGGAATGCAAATATTCCTAGGGAGCCACCAGAGGCCAGGAAGCAGCAAGGAATGATTCTTCCCTGGAGCTTTCAGAGGCAGCATGACCCTGAATACACCTTATTTTGGGACTTCCAGCCTCCGGAACTGTGAAAGAATAAACTTCTATTGCTTTGTGGAAATCTCTTATGGCAGCCCTAGGAAACTAGTGAAGAAATCAGGATAATTGTTTATTTGGTTAAATTATTTGAATCCATATCCCTGTTTAGACACCTTCTCTATCTCAAGGTAAAAGATAAGAGTCATATTTTCATATCTATAAAGAAATTGCCAAACTGTTATTTTTAATATATTTTTCTTTTCACTTTGCTATCTTTAGGGAAATGATTTATAGTGTAAACATGGCATGTTGCTAGGTGAATTCAGTATATTAATTATGTTTCTTTCAGATAGACTTTAAAATAAGGCTTACGGTCAGTAATTCTTAGAGTAGACATTTCCTACGTACAATGGGATTTTGCATAAACTAAAAGCTAAATGGTATAGAATAGGGGCATGTTGTTACTTCAAATATCAAACCAAATGATAGTATTTATAAGCCAATAAAATTTAAAGCTCCAGTCCTAAGTAAGCTATTCCTTGACACTGCTAAATAAGGATAACAGAGGGTTCTTTTAATTACAAGAATATTTGCTTTTGAAAATCAGAGCATATTCACTTATCAGGGGGTGGAGTTCTTGAGGCTATAATCGAGAAAATATATTCAAGAGCTAAGGCAATTTAGTAGGCTATGTGTCAATCACATCAGAAGAAAACATAGAAATGTAAAATATACCAATGCTAGAGGTGACATAATGTAGTTGTCAAGAAAAATTAGATTCCTGATGTGTTTCAGTCCCTTTAGCATGCAACTACATGTGACTGAATTCAAAGGATCTGACAAATTACGTAAGATTAAGCAAAAATAGAAAAATAATTAAGACATGAAATGTCAGAAAATTCACCTTGCAAAAGGGGCAAAAATTTGGGGATTAGGATAGAAGTGTAGAAAGAAAATTTACCTCTATAGGGCATACCAGTGCTTCCTTGGGCAATGACTTATTGATATAGGGTATTGATTTATTAACAGGATGTTTGGAGTGGAAATAATTTTTAGAATATTTGTTGAAAATATAACTACCTTCTTTGTCCCTTTATTTTCTTTTGACCATTCATTACAAACATGAATAGAAAATGAGAGGTCTAATGGTTAAGATTGTGATTTCTTTTTAAGTAGTGAATTTCTATGGCCAAATAAATTTATTTATGTGAATATACATTCTATACATTGGTACATTGCTTTAAGAAATATAATTAAATTTAAAACAATTGAAAATAATAGTGAAGAGACCTGATTCAATGTTAACAAAAGCCGAAATTACTACACCTCATTTTGGATATTTAGTAAACTGAAAATAAATATTACCCAATAATTCTATTAAAATGTATTGCATGGGGAACTAAGGAACACAGTTAGAGGAAAGAGCAGAGAGATAGAGAACTTCAGAACTAAGAAGATTCATTCTGTGCTCTATATTCCTAATTTTTCTCATCTAATATGCAATTAACTGGTATTACAGGACATTTTCTCACATTCTTAAGAAAAATATCACCATATTTATGTGTCTAGGCATCTTTTCACACTCAGCTAAAGATGTAAGCTAATTGTATTCTAAATTAGCAGAAAGTCCTGCAAAAATTCCTCTTGGCATATGTTGATATATTAAACAAGCCATATATTATTCTATAAATATTAACACCCTCAGTAGTACTCACAACTCTGCAAACTTTTCCTATTTTTATGTCCATATTTTTCTTGACTTTTTATTCACTAATTAATGCAGCAAACATTTATTGAGCACTCACTAAGTGTTTGGCATTTTACTTGGTTCATGGAGTACCTCAGTAAACAAAGCAAAGTTTCCTTCTCTCTAGATCCTAAATCCCTAAGTCACTGTGTAGAGAGGACTTCATAGGAGGACAGCCTGATCTTCTTCAGACTGTGATGTGACCAACCAATAAAACTTATTGTGATATTTCAGGGTGTTTATTATACTAACATATACATTCTGCCCTGGTTTACATACAGATGCAAGGAAATTTTTAACTTACAATTTTATAACTGACTAAGTTTTCATTTAAACGTGAGGGCTTAATAAAAATATTCTCAGGCATGTTAGACTCCTGAATGTTTGAAAAACAGAAACCCATTTTGAAAATACTTTTGAAATGAGTTTTAAAGTAGATAATTGAATTCAAGAAATGTTAAAAAAGTTATTGGATGGAAAGTTAGTCAAATAGTTTATGAATGTTTATTGTTGTCCAAAAGACTGATTCCAAAGCAATACATTATATCCACAACAACTCAGAAAATAAAATTTGGACAATATCAGTGTGGTACTTGGGTAAAATGAGAACATGTTCTAGTAACTGTATTATTGTACAATATAGATATTAATCAGTATAAAAAATCAGTGGGTAAACATGACTATAAATATTAAATTAAGAGCAATAATCAAGATAAAAATAATAGATTTTAAGACAAATGGAACCGCAGCTAACCAATAGATAAGAAACAAGAAAGAAGCAGAAGCAAAAACAGTATTTCAAAGTTAAGTTCCGACATAACAGTAACTTACAGTAAATTTAAAAGAAACAAATTCATAATTAATGGAACAGAATAGATAATTCAGGAATAAAGCCAATTATCTGCACCCAACTGATCTTTGACAAAGTTGACAAAAATATGCACTAGAGAAGGGACAGTCTTTACTCAGCATATCTTTTCCAGTGTGTATATTTCCCAAATATATACTGGGAAAAGAGTGTCCATTCTCTAGTGTATATGCAGAAGAAATAAACTGGACCCCTATTTCTCACTATATACAGATATTGCAAAAGGTATTAATTCATCTTGTTTTATGGCTGAGCAGTACTCCATGGTGTATATATATGTGGCACATTTTCTTCATCTTCTCATGAATTGGTGGGCACTTAGGTTGATTCCACATCTTTACATTTGTGAATTGTGCTGCAGTAAACATTCCAGTGGTGGTGTCTTTTTGATAAAATGACTTCTTTTCCTTTGGGTACATACCTAGTAACGGGATCTGGATCAAATGGTTAAGTATGCATTTATTTCTTTGAGGAATCTTCATACTGTTCTCAATAGAGGTTGTACTAATTTGCAGTCCCACGTGCAGTGTAAAAGCACTCCTTTCTCTCTGCATCCATGCCAGCATCTATTGTTTTGGGGCTTTGTAATAAAAGCCATTCTATCAGGAGTAAGGTGATATCTCATTGTGGTTTTAATCGCCATTTTTCTGAATCGGTGACATTGAACATTTTTTCAAATATACATGGCTATGCTTCTGAAATATATATTGTAAAATAAAACGCATTCTAAATATTTGTCAGAGAAGTAACATGAATTAATTAAAAGTTCACACTTTTTTCTCTATATAGGAAGAAATTAACATTCATGTTTGGATTATTTCAAACTTTTTTATCTGTACTTGTTTCCCCAATTTGAAATGAGGCCACAGAGTATCAATTTCTATCCCTATACCCTTTAAAACACACTGTGTGCACATACCCAACAGTAGTTAGAAACTTCTTTACAACAGCTTGGAACTATTTTACTATAACATCTACAAACATTGGCTGGTGGAAAATATCCCAAGCTGTCAAAGTTGAAAAGTGAGTACTAAAATTAGGGACAAGGGGTGGTTTGCAGGTAGGATGCAGTACTAAGAATGGAATAACAGTTGGGTCACTATAATATAATGTTTAAGGAATAAAGGTTATACCTATTTCTTCACAGAAATGATCACAATGTGTAATTATTTTCTTCACTTTTTGGCATAATTGCTGACTGTCTCACTCTCATATTAGAAATGTAAGCTCCCTTATATTAACCTACATGGAAGTGGAGATGATTCTTCTAAGTGAAGTATCACAAGAATGGAAAGACAAATACCATATGTACTCACCATTGAATTGAAACTAATCAATCAGCACTTATGTGCCCATATGGAAATAACATTCATCAGAAATCAAGCAGGTGGGAGCGGGGAGGAAGGGGATGCACCTAACAGGTACAATGCACACTATCTGGATGATGGGCACACTTAAAACCTTGACTCAAATGGTACCATTTGAGTACCAATTTACGTAACTAAAACATTTGTACCCTGTAATATTCTGAAATAAATAAAAAATTCTAAAAATAAAATAAAATATTTCATACTTATTTTTTAAAAAAGAAATGTAAGCTTCAGGAGAATAAAGACTGCGATACTTATTGCACAGGCCTTGTTCAAAAAGGTAGACATGCATTTTCTGAATGAATGACTCTAAGTTTATGTTGCCTGCTCCATTTCTACAGTTTCTCTTAAATGCTATTGTCGTCACATCATATCAAGGGTACGTACTATCAATATAACTTATTGTTGGTGTTGACTTGAATTGCCTCGCTTGAAGAAGTGTTTGCCAGGTTTCTCCACTGTAAGGTTACTGTTTTTACCCCCGCCCTTTTCATACTGTAGTTCTGAGGAGGTCACTATGCACCAGCCATACTTAAGGAATCAAGAGCTATGCTTCACCTCCTTTGAGGCAAAGTATCCCCATAAATTACTTAAATTCTGCATGGGAGATTAATCTTTTATTTATTTATTCAATTATTTATTTGTATCAGTACGTACTCATGGGATTTTATACTTTGAGTTTAAATACCAATTATTAAACAATAACAAAACCAAAAACAATTTTTCTTCTTCTCTCCGGATCTTTGAGGCTCCTGCTTTTGCCTCAATACCGTGCCCACCCTCCCTTTTGAGGCTATTTTCTAGATCTTGTAGGAGTGCTTTATTCTTTTTTATTCTTTTTTCTTTATTCTCTTGTGACTGTGTATTTTCAAATAGCCCATCTTCAAGCTCACTAATTCTTTCTTTTGTTTGGTCAATTCTGCTGTTGAGAGACTCTGATAGTTTCAGGGTGGAAGCTTACCTCTGGCCAGGCTAGTCTAAATGCTCCCTCTGTGGACACTTGCAGAGTTCTGCCCTGTGCTCTGTTCCTCTGTGAGAGTGTAGGCCTGAGTTCCAATGCAAAATCCCGCAATCACTTATTATAAGTATGCTCAAATAATTTTTACTCCAAAAGTTTCAAATCCCAATTCATTTTATCCAAATTTGCCTCCCTGAGGAGGTGAAAACTAAGCTCAAATGCTTTAACAATGTATGTTTATTGGGGAGGGTGGGCAGATTTCTCAGAAAAAGATCTAATTTGCCCTCTTCCATACCTCTTTTCTTGATATAATGTCAAAACCAGGTAATGTGATTGCTCACCTGATTTTTGGTTCTTCTGAAGGTGCTTCCTTGCATGGATAGTTGCTGAATTTGGTGTCCATGTGGAGGGACAATCTGGATATCTCTGTGTGGTCATCTTGCTCCAGAGCGTATTTTCTTGATCAAAGAATTATTTATGTGTGCTTATGGTACTATTGCAAAATTTTTAACCAGAAGTTTATACTCCATATTGTTTGATAAGATCCCCCACACTGAAGTGCTTATGCAGCTAAACTCTGAAACTTCAGAGTGAAAACATTTTGTAGTTTCATTCTAGCTTGCCATGAGTATCTACCTTACCTATTTTCTTACTTTGACTGGTCCTTTGTCAAGCATGATGGTTCAGTTCACTAAGCCTGGTATTGACACTTGACCCAAGCTTGGCAAATAAGATCTTTTTCTGAGAAATCTGTAGTTAAGATAAGAAAATTCAAAATTGGCTTGTTAGAGTTTCTTGAGGAAAGATGGATAAGGCTTTTTTTTACCTGCTATGTATGCAAAGAAGAGCAAAGGAATGACATGTTCTAGAAGACACATTGAAAGTAGTACACACAGAGAGAGGTAAGAGTCTGACAACTTTTGAATTTTCATTTTCAGTTCCTTCCGTACTATTGCTGGACACTAGAAGTTAGGCTCTGTATCTGTAAAATAAATTCCTCTTTTCTGCTTCTGCTTTCTCTCTCTCTCTCTCTCTCTCTCTCTTTTTTTAGCTTACTGGCATCAGAGAATCCCATTTAATATAGACACCTAGTTTGTACTATACCTAAGCTAACCAAGACATCTTGGCTTGTGTTTAAAATCAATCCTGCATTCCGGGTGTTATTCTGTATTCTTACCTAGCATTTTTAAGACCTGATTTGTGATCCAGGATAAAGATTTATATTTAATTTTTATTATTTATAGCCTCCAACTGACATTGCCTTGTCCCTTGCAGCTCTCAGTGACTCCCTCTCACACAACCATTTAGAGCCTAAAATACTCCAGGAAAGAAACAAAGATCTTATTTCCAACCGAATTGCAAAAATAAAGCTTTATATAAATGCAGTTGAGTTTTCATAATAGTAAAGTGCTATGAGAACTAGGATAATTTTTAGGAAAAGACAAAAATTGTGAAGGAAAGAAAAGACAAAAAAATTCTTGAAAGAAAGAAAGATGTGCAAATTAGCCTTCTATTAAAAGATTGTAAATTTTTGACTTTCACAATTTTCTTTTTCCTTTTTTATTTTTTGAATCGAGTCTCTCACTGAATGAAAAGTTAAGGAGAAAAAACTGATTAATTTGTTGGTGAGTTTATGCATGACATTGGAGAAAGAAAATGATATTTATTTGTTAATTTGAAGTTCTCTAAAGTCTGGTGACTTTCCCAAAGAATAAATTCATCTATGATAACATTAAAGTGTTAATAACATACAAATTTAGTAACTTAGATGTCATTAGACAGCAATTGTCCTTACTTGTTTTAAAAGCTGTTCACATATTCACATAATATTTTACTTTGATTTCACAAGGGAAATTAAATTATGTCATAAAACTGATGGATCAATTTGGATATATTATAACAATTTCTTATTCATAAACATAGTATCAATCGTCCAAGATTCTTAGCCAAGTATAAAAGTTTCAATATGGATAAGCTCTGTTGTAAAATTAACATGGAAATGAAGACTAAATGAGTCATGATTTACTTGGAGTTTTGTAGCCAAATTGATCCCATGACATTTACTTTAAATCTTTTTCATTCCACTTCCAAATTATAAGTGCTTATTTAGGCATTTATTGTCAGAATAACTGCATATTGAATATTTTGTACAAAACACTGTGCTGGTCAGTTTGAGCAGGAAAAAAAGAGTCTGAACTGAATCCACTTATCAAAATGAGTGTTGATAAGCAACGATAATGTAGGGAATAAACTGAGAATATTTTAAGGAATCTGCAGATACATTGCTTCAGGAATTATGAGGAAGAGTGACACAGCTGAGAGAGGCAAAAGCAGCTTTGCATTGGTCTTTGAAGTTTAAGTGAGATTTCTAGGCAGGACTATGTTAAGACAGGAATTCCTGGCAGGATCAATGTTACAAATGAAAGAAAATGCAAGCAATGCAATGATAACAACAAGTGCATCCTTATGACTACAGTATAAGGTGATTGGATGGAATGCAAGAAGAAAAATATAAAACAGATCAATAAGAGATCTTTAATCCAACAACACTCTTCAGTTTGTAACTATAATATTAAAAGCATGTTGTAGACTAAGGGTTGATAAAGTATGACTTTGTCAAATCTGATTCATTGCCTATTTTGTAAATAAAGCTTTTTGGAACACAACTATTTACCTACATATTTCTCATGGCTGGTTTGGGACTATAATGGCAGACTTGATTAGTAGCAATAGAGACAATGGTTCTGCAAAGCCTAAAATATTTACTATCTAGCCCTAAAAGAAAAGAAGTTACTGAACCCTGTCCTAGATTTCTGTGCAAATGTTAATGATGAACTTCGTGCTATGTGTCAAAATAGCTATGAGGTGTGCTAAGGTTATAGCACAGGATTGAAAACCAAAGTATGAAAATTATTATTAAATCCACTATAATAGCATCATATATCCCTTTGGCAAGTTCCTTTCTTTTTTAGTTCCAAATACGAGGAATGGTTGAACAGAAGAATCATACAACAGTATTCTAATGTATTCTCAATCACGTTTGAGACCTAAAAAGATGTCTTCTAAAAGAGAGAATGTTGAGTTTTTAATTTCTGGACTTTAGAAATAATACGAATCCTATTTTTTCCAAATGGCTTTCTTTTATAACTTTTAACATAGATTTGAAGATAATAAATGCATATGTGAACAACAAAAAAAAAAAAACAGTTTCCGAAAACTACTGTCTTCTTCACTTGCAGTTTAGGTTAAGACTGTATTTGAACTCTAGATCCTCAAAGGTATAATTTGCACTGGTTGCTTTACCTACTTTGAAAATATATCCTTCCCCCAGTGCCATCAGAAATCTTTGATCATCAGTTGTCATACTTCTGAAACTTACCATTCTCACCATGCAGCATTACATCTTATATGCGTATCACACAATTTGGGGGCACTCAGCAATGATGCCCTGGGGTTATTTTCTTTGTGATGGAGAGTTATAACTCTTCAGAGTCCATTTCCAAGGTGAACTCGGCTCTTGTGGTTATCCATCTGCCTCCTTTAGAACTGCTTCTAAGCTAAACAGACCAGATGATTGCTTCGGAAGACTACTGTGGTTTCTATAAAGAAGAACTCAAAAACTAAAATAATGTTATAGGTAAATATGTTTTTAGGAAATTGACAAATATCATCACACTTTTAGTAAAGGGAGGAAACATTCAAAACAAAACCAAATCACAACCTAGTGCAAGTACTGGGGATTGACTTGATGCTAGGGAGAAATCACTCTCTAAAAACCTATTTTACTTAATTAAATGATCCCGTTGTATTAGTGTTATTTTCAATATTTTGAGATTTGCTTCTTTGGTAGTTTGTAGAATGTTATAATAGTAAAGGCTAGCAGGCAAATTTTGGAGGTGGAAAATATATATTTGTGTATGTAAATATGATACATATAGCACATATGCAATGATTACATATGCCAATCATTACTATATATTACTGTATATAATATATAAAAATATATATATGAATATATATATAAGCCCTATATATGAGGGCTGTCTGGCAACTATCCAGCCATTGTTAATACAATGAGAACATACTACATAGCTGTATACTTTCCAGATAAAATAATAATAACCAAATATTATTGAGTTTTTTTATGTGGTCTAGTAGCTGTTTTAAGTTCTATACGTATATCGACTTAATTTATTCTAATATCAAGCATATGAAGTAGGTACTATTTTAACCACAGTTTTACAGATGAGGAGTCTAATGCATAAAAATTATACTTGTTTGCCTAAAATGATACAGCTTATAATAAGTATTTAAATTTGAGACCTATTAATTAGACAGTTAATTTTTGTGGATTGAGTGAACAAAGGGACTGAAAATTGGGGTTCAGAAGCTACATATTTTCTTCCTGTTGCTACAAAATTGCTATTATATTATTTGGGTCATTAAATATGAAACGTCCAGTTTCAAAAGTGTAGTTTGTTATGTCTCAAACAAGAAGCTGTACAATCCATTGAAGTCTGCACCTAAACAATAGACACAGTTTTGCCATCTTAACAGTAGCTGGTTTATGCCGGCAGTGAAGAAGCCTGGAGAGTGAGTGGAGATGAAATCTCACAAGGCATTTTCCACAGCTTGTTGAGAATGAAATATTTTTCCTTGCAAGAAGTGGTCCAAATCCTGGAAGAAGTGGTAGTCAGTGGGTGCAAGGTCTGGTGAATATGTTAGATCACAGAGAATTTCCAAGTCTAGCCTCAGTAGTTTGAGCAGCATTGTTTGTGCAACATGTGGTAGAGCATTGTCTTGCAAGAGGGTTGGCCTGTCTCTATTGACCAATCTCATGCGCTTAATCACAAGCATCCTCATCATTTCATCCAATTGGTTGCAGTAGACATGTGCTGTAATCAAATGACCAGGTATCATGAAGCCATAGGGGATAATACCAGCTCTGGATCACCAAACAGACACCAGTAGCTTTTTTGATGAATATTTGGTTTTGGTCTGTGTTTTGGCACTTCATCTTTAACCAGCTATTATGCCAAATGCTTGTGATTGTCAAAAAGAATTCATTTTTCATCACATTTTAACAATATGATGTAGAAATGATTTACCTTTATGTCATGACAGCAAAGAAAGGCAAGTTTCAAGATGATTTCCCTTCTGATGTTCGTTTAATTCATGTGGAACCCATCTATCCAGCTTCTTTACCTTGCTCATCTGTTTCAAATGCTTCAATATTATTGCAATAATAATGTCAAACCTTGCTGCTAATTCACCCGTATGTTGGGATGGATTCACTTTCACTAATAGCTTTTAGCTCATCAGTATCCACCTTGGTCTCAGGCCGCCCACATGGCTCATTTTCAAGATTAAAATGACCAGCACAGAACTTCTCAAGCCACCCGTGTTCATCATATGTTTATTAGCCACATTCTTCCAAAAACACTTAATTGATATTTTAAGCTGGCTGTGCTGCATTTGTTCCACGGTGGAACTCATATTCTAAAATAACATGGATTTTTGACTTATGTGTGGTTTCAGAAAAATTGCTCTAAAAAAAATTTTGACAGATAATCACAAGCCAAACCATGCAGTAGAAAGACTGAGGATGTATATTCACAATAAAAATAAAACAAGAAGTGTCAAAGTGAAATGTCACAGAGATCACGGTCAAACTTAGTACTTAAGGAAATCGGACATTTCATACTTAATAACCTATATCATAGCTCATGCTTTATTAATAAAAGATTTAGATTATACTCTTTTTTAAAAGGTAGGTATAAATTCTCTCTCACAGAAGAGAGAAACACATTTTTACTTCAGTCTAAAGAAATAATACTGTGGTCTGCCTTTGTCCTATAACATTTCATAATGACTTTTTATATACGTCAATGTCAACAATAGTAATTTTTTAAATTCACCTATGTGCCAAGCATTGTCCTTGGCATGGAGTTGTATTTTATTTTATTTATTTAACTTTTGATGGGTTAATAGAATAGAGAAAGGAAAAAATTTGTGTTTCAATAAAATCATGAATTGAATTTAGAATAAACGATTATTTAACAGATGATATAAACAGAAACATGAAAAAGGCTAATTCATAAGCATCATACATTATACTAATTACCTTTATTTTTCTCATGAATTGGCGTTTGCATATCTTGAAAATTAGCATAATAATAAGTTATTGCTTTTCCATTAAATCGCTAGGTTCAATGATCATTTTAGAAAAGCTATGTGTTTTTAATATTTTGATTCAATTTATGGACTTTTCTAGGAAGCTAAAATGTTATTGTAGATTTGATTTCTTTTCAGATAAAATGCTGTGAAGTTAGAGCTAGTAGTGGTAAAAAGAAAAATCACTGGGTCAAATGACTTTTCAAAGTTACAGTTATAGAAGATAGTATGACATTTGCCTGTGTTACTCTTGGTGCCTTAACTTTGATCTCTACCTGGAATAAAGGAGAAATAAAGAAGCACAAATCCAAGAATGCAAGGTGAATTCAGCTTCCAAATGTCAGAGAGAATTGAGATTTAGTAGTGAACTTAAATAACATATGGTTCCTTTTGACCAATAGTGGATTCTCATTTATGGAAGAAATGTTTTAATATGTGAACCCAAATAAGATAATTTCATTTTGCCTAACAGCATATTTTCACTTATTTTATGGACATGAGCATGAGAATCTTTCTTAGTAATTTTAGAAATGTATTTTGCATCTGCAGATTCTGACTCCCTAAAATGGGCTGGTAACCCCAACATCCTCATTTCACATCATACTGTGGGTGGAAAAACTTACCTTCGTAGTATATGTTCTGTGAGGAATCAACTCTATCCTTCGACACAGGGATTCCTTTGGAGAGAAAGAAATGCAGGAAATCATTTGCAATAACCAAAGGACAAGCCAATGTTTGCTAAGCATTGAAGCATTGTGTCACAAGAGGGAACCAAAGCTACAGATTCCTAGTAGGTTTTTCAAGTGAGTTTCAGTGCTGCCCTTTGAAGAACTCCATTGCAGAATCGGGGTGGGACATCAACGCTAATAATGATAAAAACTATGTCTGAAAGACTCTGTTCCCTTTGCCAACAAGTTCAGAATAAAGAGAAATAACACACATTGAGTTTGGAGATTTATCTTATGTTGGGAGACAATATTTTCAATGGATCGCTCAAATTTCTACATACAATCTGAGCAATAGGTGTTGGTAGCTTGCTGCAAACTATCTTTTCAAGGACTTTTTTTTTTTGTTTTTTCAGAATATTACGGGGGTACAAACACGTTGGTTACATGATTTGCTTTTGTGCAGTTTGAGTCAAAGTTGTATGTGTGCCCATCACCAAGACAGGGTGCATTGTACCCATTAGGTGTGAATTTACTGGCCCCCTCCTCCCCCCTCCCAGCTGCTTGGTTTCCCTTGAGTTTTAGTACTATACGTGCACAAGCGTATTGATCAATGAGCAGAGCATCACGAGAATGGAAAAACAAATACCACATGTACTCTCTATTAAATTGGAACTAATCGATCAAGGATGTTTTTTATAGTGAACGACTTTGGAAGATAGAGATAGTGTCTCCCTGTGAGGAAGAGGGCAAATTTGTTTCCTGAAGGGTGCGATAAATACAATCTCGCCCTTTGGGTCAAAGCTTAGGCAGGTTAGATTCAAGCTCCAAAAGATCCACAATTCTTAAACTCAGGATTCTTGGGTTGTGACACAAACGAACTGTATGTACACAGAATTCTCTACCTTACTCCTGTGGGACTTTAGGGGCAAGGGGAACCAATGGAAATATGAAGCTCATGCTGCCTGATGTGTCATGAGTTTTGAAATACTTTGCCTCTGACATAGAATCATGTGCCTTCTGCCAGCAGCTATGATGCCATGGCAGGCTAACGTTTTAGCTTGCGAGTAGGGTAAAATTTTAGTCTTTAAACTTTGTAGTTATTTATTTATTTTGGATTTTTTTCTATTTATAGAGGCAGTATTTTTTTTTTTTTTTTTAGTACAGGGAATTTGAAAGGGAAAAGAGACACGTTAGAAGACAAAAAATACATGATGTCCCCACCAAGAGCAATGTTTTGATTTTAGTTGAAATTTCAATATTTCTCTATATGTACATACACATATTATGTAATTATGTTAATAACATAAATCACATTTTGCAGATTGCATTTTCCCTTAAAGCATATAAGTATTTCTGTGTCATTAATTTTTCATACTTGATTTTGAATATCTGCTTAATATTCTTTCATTATAACTAAACCATTATTTATATAATCATTCTAGTGTTGAACATTTAGGTAATTTAGAGCTTTTAGCTATTAAAAATAATTCTGCAATGAGCATTCCTTTCATACTCTTTGTGTGCTTCTCTTATTTACATTAAAAAATTTCACAAGGTAAATTGCTAGTTTTCAGCCGTTTTATATTTAATATTTTTTCATGTGTGCTTTAATTCTCTTATGATTGAGTCCGAAGTTTCACATAATCGGAACTTGCACAGGAGGCTATTTCTCTAATCCTGAACCTGATTAGACTCTTTTTCTATCTGGGGTAAATGGCCTTTGTGGTTTTCTTCTTCCTGACCAGTTGTTTCAGAAGTGTTGATCTGCTTCACAGATTCCACTAGTTATCCTTTCACCCTTCAGTTAGGAAATGACGCATCTGGTTGCATCCAATTTTTCTTCATTTCTCTGGCTTCTTTAGAAGATTTCATTTCATTCTTTTGAAAACAGGCAGATGTATATGCAATGGTGTATTTACTCCAGTGTCCGTCAGAATCTCCTCTTTAATTCCCCAAGCACTTCTTGATGTTTTAAAATAGCTGTCATTAATAGGTTGATGGTAACAATTTGTCTCATCATGGCCTCAGACTGGATAAGTTGTTTATTATCCTAGAATTAATGTTATGATGAATGTGCTTTACCAAGATGAATATTTGTTCTGGATGATAGTGCACAACCTCCACCAAAAATCTATCTACCTGGGGAATGATCTCATTTTGTACACCTGTCTCATGTTTGCCCCATCCTTTAAAGTAACCTCCATTGCTCCTGTGGAAAAATAATAGGCTAATGTCCTAGCATAGGTTACATACCCCAGAGATAAGGTTTCAGCTGTAATATACAGGATATAATTTTATAGTTGGATCAAATTCAAAATATCAGTCACTTTGCCTTTTTCCAAATTAGTATGAATGGCTATGGGATCATGTGGCCAACATCATTTTTTTGTAACACACTGCTGGTCCATCAGCAAATTACACATAAAACTTAAATTAGATCTCCCTCTCTAAGAAGTGAGGAACAGAAAGACTAAGCACCTATTCATCTTTGCATATTTGCATAACTATATCTGAAAGGACTATAAGTGAAGCTAAAGATTAAATGACTACAACAAGAACAAAAGCTCTTCTTGTGCAAAATCAATGTACAAAATTCAACTTTTGCAAATTTGTTTGTAGCTTTGTTAAGGTTTGAGTCCTTTTCAGGATTCCTGCTTAGAGAAGACATATGAGAAAAAACAAGCAAACAAGACAAACAAAAGAAACAAAAATAAACAAGCAAAATTCCCCTGGGTAAATCATGAATCTCTTGGGTAAAATGATTTTCTCCCAAAAGAATCTTTACTTCTTACTTATACTTTACAAATGATTCAGATTTCTGGTCACTAAAATATGAGAAATTAAAATATTTCTTCATTCTCTCTCAACACATACCAAAAACTCTGACACTGTAATATATTAAAAACATATTTAAGGGATTAATGAATAAATTATTGTTCTGAATCAAGGAATAATGAGTGAATGATGTCTGTATGTTCTTATGGTGGTGCAAAATATGAATGAATGTGTCAAAGAAAGCATAGCACCAAACAAAGTTAAATAGTCAAGGGAGATTGTATTCAAGGATATTACAGTACGGAAGAGAGGCCAGAGTTCAGTAGGAGATCAACTCTGCTAAAACAAAAGGCAAGGGTCCTTCCTTCCTTCCTCTCTCTTTCTCTCTCTCTCTCTCCATCTCTTAAGTATTGGGTTGAGCTAGTAGAAAACTTAGAGATTGATGACTAGTGTCGAGCACTATAAGTTATTCCTGAGTTTACAAATAGTTTTCTCTGTGATTAGGTTTTTATGTGTTTGCTACTTGGAGCCCACTGAAATTGGTTATTACAGAGATTGGGAGGTAGGGGCCCTATCTTCCTTGAAGATTACGTCAAAGAGATGGCTCCAAGGTCCTTGAGAAAGACATTGCCAGTCCATAAAACTAGTAAGGGATGTTTAAAAAGATTTGCATATCTCTCAATGGGGCAGGGAAAGAATTTACAATTATTAAGTTGTCTAAAGTAAATTCTCTAAGAAAAAGAAGGCCAAGAGCCCATGGTCACAAAGAAGACTAATGTTTAGTCAAGCTGAGGCCAATGTTACAACCTTCTCGATTACATGTAATCTTCTTAATAGAAATGAGATGTAAGAGAAAATGTCTTCTCCACATGTACACAGAGCTGCTAGCTAGTTCCATTGAGTGTGCATTCTTGGAAGGTCAAATGGGAGAATGTCATTACATACATACAGCATGAATTGAAATATAACTATTAAATTTAAAAAAATCACTTATGTGTTATTTAATAAAATAGGAAGCTTAGTGCATGTAGTATTACTCCCTCTTTAATTGAATGGTATTAAACTCTAATCTCTTAATCTTTGATTTATTTTACTCTGCTCCAGCACTCCTGTTGGATGATAGCCATGCTGGATTGTAGCTCCTGCTGATTTTCCATGCTACTATGTCTTTCCTCTGATTTGAAGCCTCGGGCATCAGAGATAAGAGAGAAATTGGCCGCCATTTATATCAAAACTCTTCACCTTAATCACTATTACGTTTCATGCTTTGTCCCTTCATGTCCCAGGTTTTTTTGTAGTGCCTCTTGCATGGCTCTTCTGCCTTTTTCTTTGACAGGAGCCAGCTTGTTTCTGCGTCTTCTCCTTGGCTGTAAGCATACGTGATTCAATGCATTGCAGATGAGGGAGAAACTAAAACTTTGTTAGTCCTAGAATGGTTACACATTGTGAAGAATAGAAGAAACGATATTTAAAGAACAAAAACCCTTTCTAGGATTCTGACAATTCATTTTATGGATGAGATTTCCATTTAGGTTGATTGGAATTTTCTTTGTGTATGTGAAATTAACTTAATTAGCATAGGATTTAGTTTTAAAACAATAATTAGTATAAATTTATAATCATTATTTTGAAATAAAATGAGGTTACTTTTTAGATTTATGGGGCAATAGATTGTTAATGAGTAAAATTTATGTTTTTAAACAAAGTTCTAAGGCCTCAGTTTCACCATTTGTGTGATAGGAATAATGATACTTTAATGATCAAATATTGCTTTAGAAAGAAGACAAAAGAACATATTAAAAATAGTCCTATAATGAAATATAAAAAGAAAAGAACTTTTACTTAAACATCAACTATTCACAGTAATATCCTTAAAATACTAATGTTAAGAATATAAGAAAGATACCTTGGAGTATCTAACTTATTTTCAAATACACTTAAATCATTAGTCAAGTGGCACTGTGCTTATTATGTGATTATGGATGCTTTATCAGAGAAAAAACAGCTTGCTTCCCACAGATAGAAATATGTGCTCTTTTCATTGCATGAAGGCAATTGCTTTCTGGCTTTGTTATAAATAACTCTGTGTTACCTGTCTCCTGTCATCCTAAAAACATAAATAACTTTTCCATTAGCAAAACTACAAACATATAACCCTGATTGAATAGACTGGCAGAAATAAAGTTAAACTCAATTATTGTATAGGAAGCTTTTAAGAACAGTTCTGTATGAATAATGGAACCTAATTGGTGATATGCATTATCAACTTTATCGTAAAATGGAAATTTTGATAGAGTCATAAGTACCAGAATGTGACCATAAATTCTTGACACATATCCATACTCTGGGTCAGAGAAAGTGCATGCCTCCTAACATAGCCGAAGAGCACCTACCTGGTAGGAATTCAAATAAGAACTAGACTATTGCATTACGGAGAAAATCAAATGGTTAATGGGCACAAAAATGCAGGTAG